>CM064541.1:12759023-12936523 GCA_032716605.1 Paralithodes platypus
CTGTGCCATCACCTTTATCCCCACACATACCTACTGTGCTATTGCATTGGTCCCCACACAAAACTACTGTGCCATCACCTTTATCCCTCCACAAACCTACTGTGCAAATCACCTTTATCCCCACACAAACCTACTGTGCTATCACCTTTATCCCCACACAAGCCTACTGTGCCATCACCTTTATCCCCACATCAACCTACTGTGCTATTGCCTTTTTCCCCACACAAACCTACTGTGCTATTGCCTTTATCCCCACACAAACCTACTGTGCCATCACCTTTATCCCCACACAAACCTACTGTGCCATCAACTTTATCCCCACACAAACCTACTGTGCCATCACCTTTATCCCCACACAAACCTTATTTGCTATTGCCTTTATCCCTAAACAAACCTACTGTGCCATCACCTTTAACCCTACACCAGCCTACTGTGCCATCACCTTTATCCTTACACAAACCTACTGTGCCTATCACCTTTATCCCCACACAAGCCTACTGTGCCATCACCATTATCCCCACACAACCTACTGTGCCATCACCTTTATCCCTACACAAACCTACTGTGCCATCACCATTATCCCTACACAAACCTACAGTGCCATCACCTTTATCCCCACACAAACCTACTGTGCCATCACCTTTATCCCTACACAAACCTACTGTGCCATCGCCTTTATCCCCACACAAACCTACTGTGCTATTGCCTTTATCCCCACACAAACCTACTGTTCCATTGCCTTTATCCCACACAAACCTACTGCGCTATCACCTTTATTCCCCACACAAACCTACTGTGCCATCACCTTTATCCCCACACAAACCTACTGTGCCATCACCTGATCCCCACCCAAACCTACTGTGCCATCACCTTTATCCCCACACAAACCTACTGTGCTATCACCTTTATCCCCAGACAAACCTACTGTGCCATCACCTTTATCCCCACACAAGCCTACTGTGCCATCACCATTATCCCTACACAAAACCTACTGTGCATCACCTTTATCCCCACACAAACCTACTGTGCCATCACCTTTATCCCCACACAAACCTACTGTGCTATTGCCTTTATCCCCACACAAACCTACTGTGCCATCATCTTTATCCCCACACAAACCTACTGTGCCATCACCTTTATCCCTACGCAAACCTACTGTGCCATCACCGTTATCCCTACACAAACCTACAGTGCCATCACCTTTATCCCCACACAAACCTACTGTGCCATCGCCTTTATCCCCACACAAACCTACTGTGCCATCACCTTTATCCCTACACAAACCTACTGTGCCATCACCTTTATCCCCACACAAACCTACTGTGCCATCACCTTTATCCCTACACAAAACTACTCTGCTATTGCCATTATCCCCACACAAACCTACTGTGCCATCAACTTTATCCCCACACATACCTACTGTGCCATCACCTTTATACCCACACAAACCTACTGTGCCATCACCTTTATCCCACACAAAACCTACTGTGCCATCACCTTTATCCCGACACAAACCTACTGTGCCATTGCATTTATCCCTACACAAACCTACTTGCCATCGCCTTTATCCCACACAAAATTACTGTGCCATCACCTTTATCCCCACACAAACCTACTGTGCTATTGCCTTTATCCCCACACAAACCTACTGTGCCATCACCTTTATTCCTACAAAAACCTACTGTGCCATCACCTTTATCCCCACACAAACCTACTGTGCCATCACCTTTATCCCCTCACAAGCCTACTGTGCCATCACCTTTATCCCCACACAAACCTACTGGGCCATCACCTTTATACCCACACAAACCTACTGTGCCATCACCTTTATCCCCACACAAACCTGCTGTGCCATCACATTTATCCCCACACAAACCTACTGTGCTATTGCCTTTATCCCCACGCAAACCTACAGTGCCATCACCTTTATCCCCACACAAACCTACTGTGCCATCACCTTTATCCCTACACAAACCTACTGTGCCATCACCTTTTTCCCCACAAACCTACTGTGCCATCGCCTTTATCCCCCACAAACCTACTGTGAAATCACCATTATCCCTACACAAACCTACAGTGCCATCACCTTTATCCCCACACAAACCTACTGTGCCATCACCTTTATCCCTACACAAACCTACTGTGCCATCACCTTTATCCCCACACAAACCTACTGTGCCATCACCTTTATCCCTACACAAACCTACTGTGCCATCACCTTTTTCCCCACACAAACCTACTGTGCCATCACCTTTATCCCCACACATACCTACTGTGCTATTGCCTTTATCCCCACACAACCCTACTGTGCTATCACCTTTAACCCCACACAAACCTACTGTGCCATCACCTTTATCCCCACACATACCTACTGTGCTATTGCCTTTATCCCTACACAAACCTACTGTGCCATCACCTTTATCCCCACACAAACCTACTGTGCCATCACCTTTATCCCCACACAAACCTACTGTGCCATCAACTTTATCCCTACACAAACCTACTGTGCCATCACCTTTATCCCCACACAAACCTACTGTGCCATCACCTTTGTCCCCACACAAACCTACTGTGCCATCGCCTTTATCACCACACAAACCTACAGTGCCATCACCTTTATCCCGACACAAACCTACTGTGCCATTACCTTTATCCACAACAAACCTTACTGTGCCATCACCTTTATCCCCACACAAACCCTACTGTACTATTGCCTTTATCCTACACAAACCTACTGTGCCAATCACTTTATCCCACACAAACCTACAGTGCCATCACCTTTATCCCCACACAAACCTACTGTGCCATTGCCTTTATCCCCCACAAAACTACTGTGCCATTACCTTTATCACTACACAAACCTACTGTGCCATCACCTTTATCCCTACACAAATCTACTGTTCCATCACCTTTAACCCCACACAAACCTACTGTGCCATCACATTTATCCCCACACAAACCTACTGTGCCATCACCTTTATCCCCACACAAACCTACTGTGCCATGGCCTTTATCCCCACACAAACCTACTGTGCCATCACCTTTAATCCCTACACAAACCTACTGTGCCATCACCTTCATCCCCACACAAACCTACTGTGCCATCACCTTTATCCCTACACAAACCTACTGTGTTATTGCCTTTATCCCTACACAAACCTACTGTGCCATCACCTTTATTCCACCACAAACCTACTGTGCCATCACCTTATCCCTACACAAACCTACTGTGCCATCACCTTTATCCCACACAAACCTACTGTGCCTAACCTTTATCCCCACACAAACCTTACTGTGCCATCACCTTTATCCCTACACAAAACTTCTGTGCTATTGCCTTGATCCCCACACAAACCTACTCTGCCATCACCTTTATCCTCATACAAACCTACTGTGCTATTGCTTTTATCCCCACACAAACCTACTGTGCTATTGCCTTTAACCCCACACAAACCTACTGTGCCATCACCTTTATCCCCACAAAACCTAATGTGCCATCACCTCTATCCCCACACAAACCTACTGTGCTATTGCCTTTATCCCCACACAAACCTTCTGTGCCATCAACTTTAAACCTACACAAACCTAATGTGCCATCACCTTTATCTCCACACAAACCTACTGTGCTACTGCTTTTATCCCAACACAAACCTACTGTGCCATCATCTTTATCCCCACACAAACCTACTGTGCCATCACCTTTATCCCTACACAAACCTACAGTGCCATCACCTTTATCCCCACAAAAACCTACTGTGTCATCACCTTCATCCCTACACAAACCTACTGTGCCATCACCTTTATCCCTACACAAACCTACAGTGCCATCAACGTTATCCCCACACAAACCTACTGTGCCATCACCTTTATCCCCCCTCAAACCTACTGTGCCATCGCCTTTATCCCCACACAAACCTACTGTGCCATCACCTTTATCCCCACACAAACCTACTGGGCTATTGCCTTTATCCCCACACACAAACCTACTGTGCATCACCTTTATCCCCACACAAACCTACAGTGCCATCACCTTTATCCGACACAAACCTACTGTGCCATCACCTTTATCCCCACACAAACCTACTGTGCATCCCTTTATCCCCACACAAACCTACTGTGCCATCACCTTTATCCCCACACAAACCTACTGTGCCATCACCTTTATCCCACACAAACCTACTGTGCCATCACCTTTATCCCAAACAAACCTACAGTGCCATCACCTTTATCCCCACACAAACCTACTGTGCATCACCTTTATCCCTACACAAACCTACTGTGCCATCACCTTTATCCCACACAAACCTACAGTGCCATCACCTGTATCCCCACCAAACCTACTGTGCCATCACCTTTATCCCTACACAAACCTACTGTGCCATCACCTTTTTCCCCACACAAACCTACAGTGCCATCACCTTTATCCCCACACAAACCTACTGTGCCATCACCTTTATCCCCACACAAACCTACTGTGCCATCGCCTTTATCCCCACACAAACCTACTGTGCTATTGCCTTTATCCCCACACAAACCTACTGTGCTATTGCCTTTATCCCCACACAAACCTACTGTGCCATCACCTTTATCCCTACACAAACCTACAGTTCCATCACCTTTATCCCCACACAAACCTACTGTGCCATCACCTTTATCCCTACACAAACCTTCTGTGCTATTGCCTTTATCCCTACACAAACCTACTGTGCCATCACCTTTATCCCCACACAAACCTACAGTGCCATCACCTTTATCCCTACACAAACCTACTGTGCTATTGCCTTTATACCTACACAAACCTACTGTGCCCTCACCTTTATCCCCACACAAACCTACTGTGCCATCACCTTTATCCCCACACAAACCTACTGTACCATCACCTTTATTCCTTCACAAACCTACTGTGCCATCACCTTTATCCCCACACAAACCTACTGTGCCATCACCTTTATCCCCACACAAGCCTACTGTGCCATCGCCTTTATCCCCACACAAACCTACTGTGCTATTGCCTTGATCCCCACACAAACCTACTGTGCTATTGCCCATATCCCTACACAAACCTACTGTGATGTTGCCTTTATTCCCACACAAACCTACTGTGCCATCACTTTTATCCCCACACAAACCTACTGTGCCATCACCTTTATCCCCACACAAACTTACAGTGCTATTGCCTTTATCCCCACACAAACCTACTGTGCCATCACCTTTATCCCTACACTAACCTACTGTGCCATCACCTTTATCCCCACACACACCTACTGTGCCATCACCTTTGTCCCCACACAAACCTACTGTGCCATCACCTTTGTCCCCACACAAACCTACTGTGCCATCGCCTTTATCACCACACAAACCTACAGTGCCATCACCTTTATCCCCACACAAACCTACTGTGCCATTACCTTTATCCCTACACAAACCTACTGTGCCATCACCTTTATCACCACACAAACCTACAGTGCCATCACCTTTATCCCCACACAAACCTACTGTGCCATCACCTTTATCCCTACACATACCTACTGTGCCATCACCTTTGTCCCCACACAAACCTACTGTGCCATCACCTTTATCCCCACACAAACCTACAGTGCCATCGCCATTATCGCCATACAAACCTACTGTGCTATTGCCTTTATCCCCACACAAACCTACTGTGCTATTGCCTTTATCCCTACACAAACCTACAGTGCCATCACCTTTATCCCCACACAAACCTACTGTGCCATCACCTTTATCACCACACAAACCTACTGTGCCATCGCCTTTATCACCACACAAACCTAAAGTGCCATCACCTTTATCCCCACACAAACCTACTGTGCCATCACCTTTATCCCCACACAAACCTACAGTGCCATCGCCTTTATCCCCACACAAACCTACTTTGCCATCACCTTTATCCCCACACAAACCTACTGTGCCATCACATTTATCCCTACAGAAACCTACTGTGCCATCACCTTTATCCCCACACAAACATACAGTGCCATCACCTTTATCCCTACACAAACCTACTGTGCCATCACCTTTATTCTCACACAAACCTACTGTGCCATTGCCTTTATCACCACACAAACCTACAGTGCCATCACCTATATCCCCACACAAACCAACTGTGCCATCACCTTTATCCCCACACAAACCTACTGTGCCATTACCTTTGTCCCCACACAAACCTACTGTGCCATCTCTTTTATCAGCACACAAACCTACTGTGCCATCACCTTTATCCCCACACAACCCTACTGTGCCATCACCTTTGTCCCCACACAAACCTACTGACCCTCTTATATCCTCATAAAAACTCCTGGAGCTACTCGGACAAAAAACAAGCCTTTTAATTACTTCTCCTGAGACGCGTTGAGATGTTGTCGTCTCAGTTTGTCACATTGCACCAGTCTAAAACTTGGAAAGCTCGGTCTATGGATGCTATTCCTACACAATGTTTTTCCTTCGTAGCGCTGCTAATGAACGAAATAACCTGACAAACTAAGTTATTTTTTAGAAATGGAAAAATTAATCCATCTTGTCTTTATAAACAACACTCATTACACAATATTCATTAGGTATCAGGTATTAGAATGGTAACACCCCAGCTATGGGGTATGCGCCTGAGTATATACATACATTCATACTGTATATACATACCCTAAAGTCTACGAAAATTATACATCGGATTCTATTTTTAGTTTGTTGTAATAACAACAAGAAAACAATGTTCTTCTCACACCCTAATAATCAGAGAACTTGTACAATACCAACTATTGGAGTTCATTTTCATAAACTCTAGCAAACACGGATGTCTAAAGTTACTCAACTTTCTGTATGCCTTTCTGTCCTAATACGGTATCACACGAGCGATGTTTCTGGCAGTTTTAACGAGCAATTAGAGTTTTGCAGCTTGAAATTGTTTGTTTGATTAGAATTAAACTACCTAACATAATGTAACGTTGACCTAGTTTCTGATTCCAATGTGATAGAGCCCCAAACTAGTACTAGCAAACTTGCTAATCAAATATTGATTGAAAACCCTCGTGTGACAGTTGCTGTCCTATCAATCCACTCACTCAACTCGAATCTCTTACGGTAACGTTGTGTATTAAGGAGCCTCTCCCTTCCTACCAAGGTGAATAATTCACCTGCTGTACAGAACTAGGCTACCTACAGTGTTCCATACTTTATAAAGAAGTCTGAGCAATTAAACTGTCTGTCTGTACCTTGACTGACATGTCTTGGTGAGAGTTACATAGAGCTACATAGATACATAGACTGCACATACATTGTGGTTCCTACTAGACAGTCCGGAATTAATTCTAACTTAGAATTTGCTACAGAGTGAAAGGTACAGTGTATAAGGACAGCAAATCAAAAAGCGCTTTCCCAACCCACCACTCCCTCTGACCATGGGTCAGCATGAAATTTAGTTGGAGATACAAGTCCCCCAGCAGAATGAAGTTGAGAAATATTGACTGATGCTTAAACTATTATTATTTATCCTACCTCCTACCTCCAATAGTAGTTAAGAATTGCTCCTTGGTGCTCGCTCCTGTATTGGCAAAATGTTTCTGTCTGTGTACTCATACCTCATGCTTCCCAGTATCCTGGAAAGAAGCAAACATCCATCCAGTTCCTAAAAAAGGTGCCTCTTCAGATCCATCAAACTACAGACCAATAGCTATAACTTCCGCTCTTGGTAAAGTCTTTGAAATTATATTAAATAATCACATAATTAACACCTAAAGAGCGGCCTAGGCGGTATATAATATGTAGCCACCAGCGGGGTGTTTTTACCCAAAATAGGGCTGTTTACGTGATCATTTTCATGCCTAAATAAGACGCAGAGCGTAAAACAAGTATCTATCACTGAAAGGGCATAAACAGAGCTTTCCAATGACACCACAACGATCCTTGTATGACCGCTAGTTTTCTTGCAACACGAGTGCAAAAACCATGTAATTCGGTACTTTCCCCATACATTTCACTATGTAGCGAGTGTGAGAGGGTGGAGGAGGGTGGGATTCATGTCAGTAGGCCCGCCGCGGTGGTCTGGAGCAGTCATACGCTCGCTACTCTCCTGCCACCACTTGTCTCTCTCTCTCAGCAACATTACGTGCTGAAATTGCCACACGACTTATGGTGTGAGCCGCCACATAGTCCAAACTTATTTTACTCGACTTATGTTGTGGGCCGCCAGTTAAGGGTTAAGCATCTTGAGAATAATAAATTAATCAGTGATAGGCAATATGGTTTTAGACGATGTCGATCAACTGCAGACATTCTTTGCCTTCTTACGCATCAAATCAACCAAGCTACAGACCAACATGGTGAAACACATACAATAGCACTGGATATATCAAAGGCATTTGATAGAGTCTGGCATCAATCCTTATTGTCGAAGATGTTACACTACGGCCTTGCATCATTAGTTCCACTAATTTGTTCTTATATTCATAACAGAAAAATATGTGTAATGGTAGATGGCCTTTATTCTCAATTTCACTCAATAAATGCTGGTGTTCCCCAGGGATCAGTTTTGGCCCCAACTCTGTTCCTCATTCATATCAATGATCTCATATCTACCACTCATATTCCAATACATTCCTACGCAGATGACTCAACACTCCACAGTTCCTTCACATTTACCAATTCTTTCACCCAACCAGATCTTATAAATTCAAAAATAAACACTGCAATTTCTCTGAACCAGGATCTTTCTAGAATTAATGAATGGGGACAAAAGAATCTAGTTTTTTTTAATGCACAGAAAACCAAGTACATTCAATTTTCTAACCGACAGAATCTCACTGACTCCCATATATTTTTTAATGATGTAAATATTCCCACTTCCCCTAGTATTGACATTCTCGGTGTAACATTAACTACTAACCTGAGCTGGACACATTATGTTAGAAGCATTGCTAAGAATGCCTCTAAAAAACTGGGACTCCTGTACAGAGTTCAAGAATTCTTCACTGACGAGCAGTTGGCCGTAATATAAAAGTCATGTGCGTTCTCAGATGGATTACTGTTCACCTCTGTGGAGTGGAAGTGGAATGGTTGCATTGAGGCAGTTGGACAAAATTCAAAATAAAGCTATTAGATTAATCAATAACCATGCAATCACACAGGACCTTCCTACATTATCCATACGAAGAAACGTTGCATCCCTTGCATTATTCTACAGATATTTTCACAGCAATTGTTCCGAGAAACTTGCTTCAATTGTGCCGCCTCTCCACATCTTTCCCCGTAGAACTATGGCAGCTGGAAGCACCCATGAATTTACACTTTCTCCTCCACAATGCAGAACTTCTGCTTATCAAAATTCATTTTTCCCCAGAACTACTACTCTGGAATTCACTTCCCTCGAGTTGTTTTCCACAAACTTACAATCTACAACAGTTTAAATCCAGTTGTTACAAACATTTTATGAATGGAGGATGCCTTTAGGCACATCGACCTTTTTTGTTTTATCTGTGTTTTTCCTTCCTCCGTTCATTGTCTCTTTAAAAAAAAAAAAAAAAAAAACTATAGGGCTCCAACCTCCTCCATTTGAATGTGTCAAGTGTATTGTATTGTATCAATTTTTCTGGCAGTTTGTTCCACTTGTTGACCACATGCTTCACATCACTCAATCCCTAGACTGGAACGAGACTTCACGGGCTTCACCGTTGTACAGTATGTAAGGTTGAATGTACAGGGTCTCAGCCTATGCCTGGTTTCAAATGTAAAAATATAGATGCCACTACTTTCTCTGTGTCACCAAAATTTCAGACATTTCTCAGCACTCGCACGGTTTTTGAAGGGTTATTTATATACATGTTTAAATACCGTGGCTTCCAAGAAGACTTTCGCAGTCCATGGGTTAAGTGAAACCAATTGATTTTGTTTAATCTTTCGTGATATGAATTATCTCTCAGTGGCGGTATCAACTTTGTCCTCTACTCTGCACTGACTTGAGTTTCTAAATGTCATTGTTCTAATATGGAGACCAGTTTCCTCATTATGCTTTTAGAAAATGGTAGGCCTACTGTAACATTCTCATTTTCATGAGAGAGAGAGAGAGAGAGAGAGAGATAGCGAAAGCGAGAACGAGGGAAAAAGCGATAGAGAGAAGGTGGAGTGGTGGGGGATTTAATTATAATTTGTTTAAAGATGTTTTACATTGCCCCATAGGGAAAGGCACCACTTCATTTGATTAAGGCGGTGTCGTACGAGCTCTTTTTCGGTCACTTTTTTGGTGGCATTGAAGTCTGGCATCTTCAAAAAATAAGTTTTATCAGAAACCAGTCATCTAGCATACCCTACCTTCAGCATAGTTTCCGATTATAATGACTGACTTCGCTAAATTTATATCTAAAAATGTAATTACTAAAATACTCAAATTCACCATTTTCATGTGTATCAATATAACTTATGGACTTCAACTTAATTAAACAAAACAGGAGTTTGATTTGATCTGAGAATCCGCATCACTAAATAATTGCATATATAATCACGCACGTGTTCATCTTGTGTTAAGAGCACACGTTCACAGCATGCGTGACTTTTGACCTATAAATCATGTAAAGTTCATTCTGTATTTATAATTGAAAATGTTGTATTTATATGTTTCTATGTATTATTCTTATCATTATTGTGTGAAGCTATATTTAATTTTGTGTACACAAAAGTGTTGTTCTGAACCTATTGTATGACTAGCCTTTGTATTAAATTGTATTTATATATAAAATACTTATACCTCTCTGTTAGTTGAACTCACCAATAACCAGGTTAGCTCTAGTAAAATGAAATTATTTTTGACATCGAGTGGAAGGTTTTTGGCTAGCGAATGGCTATAATGCTTTGGCAACTCAGATCTACACGATACAACCTTATACTGTAGGTCATTAAACTTCTGTTTGGATTTGACGTATATCTAATGTCTTAATACTTATAATGTGATTTTGGGAAGTAACGTCCTTCAGACTGGGAAACCGAAAAATACATTTTGGGGGAGGTATTTGCAAAGTGAGGGGAGACAAATACATATTTATCCCATTTCCAAACCATACAGTGTATAATAGCAAAATGATAAAAATACCTCAAATATTCTTAACGTGATATTTACAAATAGTAGCTTCTATAATTATTATGAGACTAGGAAACCAGGATTCATAATTTGGGTAAGGTTTTTCTGCCGAGCGAGCGGAGACATATCCCCGCCCTCACCCGCCGCGACACCTCCATTACCGGCCAGTCACTAAATCACAAACCTTTAGTATTCGCGGTCATTGAGATTCGCGGGCTGCTTTTCGCGGAGAGATCAGACGTTATATATTCTGCCGTTGGTAGGAGCTTTATTATGACTTATCTTTAACCCTTTCAAGATATGATAATGCACTTTTTCCGACTTCTGGCTATTACTAGACAATTTTATACAGACTAGATGGGGTATAATACAGTATATATATAATTTATTTATTTCCAAAGTGTATGAAGGAGACAAAAGGCAATGATGCCTGTAACAAGTGTCTCCCCCAAATTGTAAAGAATTATAGCGAGCCAAGTCCAAAGTATAAAGCTGGAGTCACACGAGCCGATTTTCGAGCAATTTTTACGGGCATTTTTTGTTTGTTTTCTATATTCCAACTACTCCCACTCGGGCATAGGCTGATAGCCTTTACACTACACCGCTGAACACGGTGAGGCCTGTGAGGTCTCGTTCCAGTCTAGGGAGTGAGACATGCGAAGCACCCCGCCGCGAAGCAACCCCATCTTCTGAAGCCTATCCACCTCTGCGCTTCACCGTCACATCCCCCTCACTCGGACCCTCACTCTCAGAACGCCACCTATTAAGCAATTAACTCACTAGGCATTGCCCCCCTGTAACATATTTTGAATATGGGAATATTCATACAATGCTAGCTATTTTATCAGGGAACAATGAGGGTATTTTGTTGACATTTCGGCGTGCTGTGGTAATGCACTGAAACTAGGTACAGCACAAATTCCATCCCAATATTATCGTCCCATTGACATATTGGGATTCGAACCCGGGTCCATTGGATTACCAGTCCAGTGGCAAGACCACTCTGCCACACCTCCCCTGGCAGCTTCAAATATTACACTTCATCAGAATTCAGCCGCCTAACATACTCTACTTTCAGTATAATTTACGATACCAGTTCAAAAGTCCCGACATAATACGAGAACAAACTTGCTAACGGAAAATTGAAGGAAAAAGCTCTCGTGTGACAACGGCTTAATAGAGTAAATATATCTGTACTCACAGAGCTTGAAGCATCGAGATAGACTGTACCCAATTCACTCTCATAGATAATTCTGAAGCTGCAAAAATCGTCTAATAATAAGCCAGAATAAACTGTCAAAATGTGTCATTATCCTCAGGGGGTTAAATTAACAATTATGAACAAGTTATTATTTACCGTAGGATATGCATTATAAGTTACTAAAAGTTATAACTTCATGACCTTTAATTAGTGCTTTACTTCGTGGACATGTTTTTCTATAATATTAGGGAACAGTTTATGCGCGAATATTCAGGCGAAATTATATAATTTATTTATGTTGTGTTTTGTTTTCAACATTCAGTAAATCAGCAAACAATTGTATCCGTTGGACTCGGGATTCTTCTTTAGTGAAGCTATACTGTATATAATTTGTTGTTTCTTAACATCATATACATTCAGTCTAGTTGTTGTTTCTAATGCAAAACTACCAAACACTATTTTGAGAAAATATCTACTCATCAATAATTGACAGAAAAATTTGCTCGTGTGACTTTGCATTATTCATGTTAGAAAAAATGAGACCACCACCACAACCACCACCGCTGGAACGAGTAATGAAGGGCTGAAAAATGAGACCACCACCACAACCACCACCGCCGGAACGAGTAATGAAGGGCTGAAAAATGAGACCACCACCACAACCACCACCGCCGGAACGAGTAATGAAGGGCTGAAAAATGAAGGATTGTTAAACTCTGATTTGAACCCTGACCTTATGATCTCTCTCTCTCTCTCTCTCTCTCTCTCTCTCTCTCTCTCTCTCTCTCTCTCTCTCTCTCTCTCTCTCTCTCTCTCTCTCTCTCCTGTGCGTATGCGTGTAGTTTAGTGATATTAATGGACATAATCACAGGATCTTGCCGACTTCATACTTTGGGTGGCACACATGACACTGACGACATCTTTCCTCTGTTTTCAAGATACTACTGTAAGATAACATTTGGTCATAGACTAACGGGTTCTAACAAGTAAGCATGTCCAAGTTTGAGTGCGCTGATCCTCTTTGACCTTACAAAGGACCTCTGTATTTCAAGATATTTTCTAGTTTATTAGTGAACAAAATGGTCTTAGTCTTTTAAACCATATAGGAAAAGATTGTGGAGCATTTGACGAATGAAACTACAAATTAAAAAGGGAGATAACCCTTTGAGGATTATGACGCATTTTGACAGTTTATTCTGGCTATTCTTAGGCGATTTTATGCAGATTAGGAAGGGTACATGGTAGTCAGAGGATTAGTTAAGATATTTACCCTTTTGATCCCCACAGATCCTTCGTAAGCTGTATAAAATCATCTATAGATAACCAAAATAAACTGCTATAACGCGTCATAATCTTCAAAGGGAAGATGAGTATAAAAAATGCATGGCAGGTCTATTGTTTATCTTTCTATCTATTGCCAGACATCCTAAACCCCGACAGGATGGCCACGAGCAAACTCCATCAATCCAGCTCATTCTCGACCTACCCCTCCCTCTAACCCCCTCTACTTCACTCTCATACACCTTCCTTGCCATCCGCACGATCTCCATACACCTTCCTTGCCATCCGCACGATCTCCATACACCTTCCTTGCCATCCGCACGATCTCCATACACCTTCCTTGCCATCCGCACGATCTCCATTCGCTCCATGTGACCATACCACCTGTGGAACATTTCTCCCGACATTCTCAACAACATTCACCTTAAAGGGGAGGTTTTTAGTTAGTTCGCTAGACCTCCATCAAGCTTAACATTACAGCCCCTAGACCCCCTTTCAAGATAAATTTGTACATTTTTCAGTAGAAAAATGTCCCGGCCAAAGGCCGGTTCCTCTTAAATTAGAGGCTCGCTATCGCTCGCTAGGAAAAAATCGACACCTAAATGGCACAAAAAGTCTTAAAATTTACAGAAATGGGGCGAAAGTTCTTAAAATCGCCAAACTAACGGGGCGAACGTCTCATAATATCAAAAGCAATGGGGCTAACCATGAGGGAGAAAGGGGTCAAGAAAAAATCCCTCAAGTGGAAATCTCCCCTTAACAATTAACCTCTCACATAGTTCCTGGTTCGCCATTCTGTCCAACCACGTGTCTCTATTGTCCATGAGAAAACAATGTTAAAGTCTACTTCTAGCTAAAATAGTTGTATTTGTATATCCTCGTGATTTGGGATGAAGTGCAAGTATCCTGGGTCGATATGGGATAATAGTCGAGATGGTATACTAGTTGAGATGGTACTATACTACTGATATATTATACTAGTTGAGATGGTACTATACTACTGATATATTATACTAGTTGAGATGGTACTATACTACTGATATATTATACTAGTTGAGATGGTATACTAGTTGAGATGGTACTATACTACTGATATATTATACTAGTTGAGATGGTACTATACTACTGATATATTATACTAGTTGAGATGGTACTATACATCTAGTTGAGATGGTATACTAGTTGAGATGGTACTATACTACTGATATATTATACTAGTTGAGATGGTACTATACTACTGATATATTAATTGAGATGGTATACTATACATCTAGTTGAGATGGTATACTAGTTGAGATGGTACTATACTACTGATATATTATACTAGTTGAGATGGTATACTAGTAGAGATGGTACTATACTACTGATATATTATACTAGTTGAGATGGTAATACTACTGATATATATACTAGTTGAGATGGTATACTATACATCTAGTTTGAGATGGTATACTAGTTGAGATGGTACTATACTACTGATATTATACTAGTTGAGATGGTACTATACTGATATATTATACTAGTTGAGATGGTATACTAGTAGAGATGGTACTATACTACTGATATTATACTAGTTGAGATGGTATACTATACATCTAGTTGAGATGGTATACTAGTTGAGATGGTACATACTACTGATATATATACTAGTTGAAATGGTATACTAGTAGAGATGGTACTATACTACTGATATTTACTAGTTGAGATGGTACTATACTACTGATATATTATACTAGTTGAGATGTATACTAGTAGAGATGGTACTATACTACTGATATTATACTAGTTTAGATGGTACTATACTGACTATATTTACTAGTTGAGATGGTATACTATACATCTAGTTGAGATGGTATACTAGTTGAGATGGTACTATACTACTGATATATTATACTAGTTGAGATGGTACTATACTACTGATATATTATACTAGTTGAGATGGTATACTATACATCTAGTTGAGATGGTATACTAGTTGAGATGGTACTATACTACTGATATATTATACTAGTTGAGATGGTATACTAGTAGAGATGGTACTATACTACTGATATATTATACTAGTTGAGATGGTATACTATACATCTAGTTGAGATGGTATACTAGTTGAGATGGTACTATACTACTGATATATTATACTAGTTGAGATGGTATACTAGTAGAGATGGTACTATACTACTGATATATTATACTAGTTGAGATGGTACTATACTACTGATATATTATACTAGTTGAGATGGTATACTAGTTGAGATGGTACTATACTACTGATATATTATACTAGTTGAGATGGTACTATACTACTGATATATTATACTAGTTGAGATGGTATACTATACATCTAGTTGAGATGGTATACTAGTTGAGATGGTACTATACTACTGATATATTATACTAGTTGAGATGGTATACTAGTAGAGATGGTACTATACTACTGATATATTATACTAGTTGAGATGGTACTATACTACTGATATATTATACTAGTTGAGATGGTATACTAGTTGAGATGGTACTATACTACTGATATATTATACTAGTTGAGATGGTATACTATACATCTAGTTGAGATGGTATACTAGTTGAGATGGTACTATACTGATTATTATACTAGTTGAGATGGTACTATACTACTGATATATTATACTAGTTGAGATTATACTATACATCTAGTTGAGATGGTATACTAGTTGAGATGGTACTATACTACTGATATATTATACTAGTTGAGATGGTACTATACTACTGATATATTATACTAGTTGAGATGGTACTATACTACTGATATATTATACTAGTTGAGATGGTATACTATACATCTAGTTGAGATAGTATACTAGTTGAGATGGTACTATACTACTGATATATTATACTAGTTGAGATGGTATACTAGTAGAGATGGTACTATACTACTGATATATTATACTAGTTGAGATGGTATACTATACATCTAGTTGAGATGGTATACTAGTTGAGATGGTACTATACTACTGATATATTATACTATGAGATGGTATACTAGTAGAGATGGTACTATACTACTGATATATTATACTAGTTGAGATGGTACTATACTACTGATATATTATACTAGTTGAGATGGTATACTAGTTGAGATGGTACTATACTACTGATATATTATACTAGTTGAGATGGTACTATACTACTGATATATTATACTAGTTGAGATGGTATACTATACGTTGAGATGGTATACTAGTTGAGATGGTACTATACTACTGATATATTATACTAGTTGAGATGGTATACTAGTAGAGATGGTACTATACTACTGATATATTATACTAGTTGAGATGGTATACTAGTTGAGATGGTACTATACTACTGATATATTATACTAGTTGAGATGGTACTATACTACTGATATATTATACTAGTTGAGATGGTATACTAGTTGAGATGGTACTATACTACTGATATATTATACTAGTTGAGATGGTACTATACTACTGATATATTATACTAGTTGAGATGGTATACTATACATCTAGTTGAAAACTAGTTGAATGGTACTATACTACTGATATATTATACTAGTTGAGATGGTATACTAGTAGAGATGGTACTATACTACTGATATATTATACTAGTTGAGATAGTATACTATTTGAAATAGTATACTAGTCGAGATAGTATAATAATCAAGATAGTATACTATTTGAGATCGTATACTAGTCAAGATAGTGTACTAGTCAGGAGGGCGGGTGCCCAACCCCGAAAGGAGTTGAAATAGGGGAGCTATCCCCCTGCCAAAGGCGGCTTTCTAGGGTCTTTCCTAGCTGTTGCTGAGAGGATTGGGTTCTAGTTATGTGGTGATGGGCTGGTGTATCAGAGTGAGAGCTGAGCAATCTCTGCCATACCCATAGCTTACTCTGACTGTTCCTTTTACTTATATATCTTCTAGATCTCAAGTGACGGCGTCTTTTCCGTGGATTGACCTCCCTACTGCCAACCTAGAAGTTGGCAGATTGGGAGCCAAAGCGTCACATTTTCCCCTTGCCCCTCAACTTTCCTTTCATAATTGCTGAGGGGCACATGTAGGGCCTTGGGTGGGGCTTTGGTTTCCCGGGCGTTTCCGCACCCTCCTCAGCTCCCTGCCTTGGAGTGGCTTCGGTCACCCGGGCTTTGTTAGTGGTAAGCAGGGAGGGTTTTGTGGGGGCGCTCGTTTATGGTCTTGGCCTTGCTCGAGACCTTGGGGCTGTTCGGCCAGACAGCCTGGGGAACAACAACAACAACAACAACAACTAGTAAGGATAGTATACTAGTCAAGATAGTATACTAGTGGAGATTGTATACTGTATAGTTTATCTATTTCCAGCTGATGTTAAATTGAACCACTTAGCAACTGATTTGTCGTGAATTAATGGAAAAATAGGAACTAATATGCCTCTGCGACATATAAATACCAAGTTTTCATAATTAACACTATATTTCGCTTCAAAATTGTCGCAATAGTCGAGTACAAAAAGATGGATACATGGCAATTTACCCTCAGTTGGAAATAAACCGACCATAGTCGAGATAGTATAAGAGTCGAGATAGTATACTACTCCCTGTTCCAAAGAAGTAGGCCAAAATTCTTGACCACTTACCTCTATAACTCACATAAGACTAAGAGTAATCGAGGGATTATATCTACAATTTGGGAAGAGTAAGTCAGAGTATTGGTGTGGAAATTTACAGCCGATTTGCTCTAGCCCTTTTCGAGTTACTGAGGATAGGGGTTCAAATGTCTGGCCTACTCATAATGAATGAACTAAGATGGAGTTATTATAATATCTTGACCCAGCCATTATCATCCCCCTCCCCCCTCCTAACACGAACAAGCGAGCATAAGGCTATACAATTCATATTAGAACAAACAGTAGGCTGGTTAAGGGGAGGATTATTGTTATTCTGAACCCCGTTCTCCCTCATATTTAGCTCCACTAGTTTTTGAGACTTGCATGACAGTGTGGTAATCCCGACACTGACTTACGGAAGCGAAGGATGGACGTTGGTTGAGAGACTCAGACCAAGAGTGAGAGCAGTGGAAATAAATTACTTAAGAAGTGCGTGCGGAGTTACATGGAGGGATAGACAGACTAATGAGGAAGTAAGAAGGAGGTGTGGTGTGGAGGTAGATGTGCTGGAAATTGTGAAAAGGAACAACTTGTGATGGTTCGGCCATATGGAACGTATGGAAAGCGAGAGAATGACTAAGACGGTATATGAGAGCGAGGTGGAGGGACAGAGAGGGAGAGGTAGACCGATAGAGAGGTGGAAGGATGGAGTGAGGAAGTATATGAACGAAGGCGGTGCTGGTTGGGGGGAGGGGCGTCGACTGACTGGGGACAGAGGTGCATGGGGCGGTTCGTTCGTGGCCACACCTTCGGGGATCACGGCGTCAGGCAATAGATAGATAGATAGATAGTTTTTGAGACTAAGATGTTTGCCCTATTAGTTTGGCAGTTCTACGACCTCCCCTCCCATTTCTTTGCCAATAATTTGCCTGTAATTTAGGAGGAAGCGGCCTTCGGCCGGGAAATTTTTCTTCCGAAAATTGTATAAATTGGGGGTGTTTTTTAAGTTTGATGGAGGTCCTTAAATATTATACATATGTATTAGACAATACCAGGAATATTATACATATGTATTAGACAATACCAGGAATATTATACATATGTATTAGACAATACCAGGAATATTATACATATGTATTAGACAATACCAGGAATATTATACATATGTATTAGACAATACCAGGAATATTATACACATGTATTAGACAATACCAGGAATATTATACATATGTATTAGACAATACCAGGAATATTATACATATGTATTAGACAATACCAGGAATATTATTCATACGTATTAGACAATACCAGGAATATTATACATATGTATTAGACAATACCAGGAATATTATACATATGTATTAGACAATACCAGGAATATTATACATATATAACATAAGAACATAAGAAAATGGGAGTCTGCAGAAAGCCGATTGGCCTAAGCAAGGCAGATCCCTGTCCCACACAACCCCAGTTCAATTTCAAAGCCCAATTATAGGCTCAACACTCTAATACCCTGAGGATCATCTTACCAAAACGGTTAGAGATTAACGCAGGATTATGGGGGTCTGCAGAGCGCTGATTGGCCCAACCCGGCTGATCCCCCTTCACACCCAACCCTTCTCGTCCATATGCTTATCCAATTTTATCTTAAAGCTCCCTACCGTTTTAGATCCCACTATAGCACTTGGTAGTCCATTCCACCCATCTACAACTCTGTTACCAAACCAATATTTGCCTATATCTTTTCTGAAACGAAATTTATCTAATTTGAAACCATTGGTACGAGTTCTTTCGCTATCACTGAGCTTTAGTACATTTGTCATGTCCCCTTTGTTAATGCCACTAACCCACTTGAACACCTCTATCATATCCCCTCAAACTCTGCGTCTCTCTAACGAATGTAAACCTAATTTCTTCAACCTTTCTTCATACGAAAGATTTCTAATATTATGGATAATTTTTGTCATTCTATGCTGTACTCTCTCCAATGAATCTATGTCCATTCTGTAATAAGGATACCAAAATTGGACAGCATAATCCATATGGGGTCTCACTAATGACAAGTAAAGTTTTAAGATAACATCAGCAGTTCTGTTACTCACACTCCTAGAGATGAACCCGAGAATCCTGTTTGCCTTATTACGAACGCTTATACACTGTTTTCTAGGCTTCAAATCATTGCTAACAAACACACCTAGAACTTTCTCGCAGTCTGAATTTTCTAATTCTAAATTAGCTAGTTTATAATATTATTTAACATTTGTTTGCATCTTCCCTATCTTTAATACCTTGCATTTGTCAATGTTAAACTTCATCTGCCAATTTACTGACCATTCATGTAAGGTATCTAGATCCCTTTGGAGGCACTCTATATCGCTATCTGAATCAATTGATCTCCCCATTTTAGTATCGTCTGCGAATTTACTTATCCTACTAGTTATACCTAAATCTAGGTCATTTATGTATATAAGAAACAACAGGGGACCTAATACCGATCCCTGGGGGACACCACTTTTGACTGCTCCCCACTCTGACTTGGTACCATTTATGCTGACTCTCTGTTTCCTACCAATTAGCCATGACCTAATCCATCCCAACAACGATCCTCCTATTCCACGTGCCTCAACCTTTCTCATCAATCTCTCATGAGGGACTCTGTCGAAAGCTTTACTGAAATTTAAATAAATAATATCATATGACTTGTTACTATCTACTGCTTCATATACCTCTGAGAAAAAGCTAAGCAAATTAGTAAGGCAAGAACGTCCCTGAGTGAATCCATGCTGAGAAGAATTTATTAAGTTAAATTTGTCTAAGTGGCTTCTAATTTTCCTAGCAATAATAGACTCTAGCAACTTTCCTATGATTGATGTGAGACTAATCGGACGGTAATTGGATGATATCGATTTATCACCTTTTTTGAAGATCGGAACTACATTTGCAAGCTTCCAAGCTTCTGGAACTAAACCTGTTTCTAAAGACTTGTTAAATAAAAATGCTAATGGGGCTACTTAACTCATCTCTGCATTCTTTTAATACTCTAGCATATACCTCGTCAGGACCAGGCGATTTTTGAGGTTTCAGTCTGTCAATTTCCTTAAGCACATCATTTCTACTTATACTAACTGTACTTAACATATATTCTATACTATCACTATATACCATATTGACTTCTGGAATCTGTGCCAAATTTTCATTAGTGAAAACGGAAAGAAACTGACTATTTAATGTACTGCACATTTCTAAATAATTGTCTGTTATTTCTCCTATTGAAGTTTTTAGGGGGCCTATTACATCTCTAACTTTAGATTTATATAGTTGGTAAAAAGCTTTAGGGTTATTTTTTGAGTCACTGGCTATCCTTATTTCATAATTTCTTTTTGCTTTCCTGATTTCCTTTTTGACCTGTCTTGATAGAGTCTGATAGTATAATATATGTAGATGATTTTCGCCTTTCTTTATTTTTCTATATATTCCTTTCGTTTTTCCTATAAGATCTATTAGCTTATTAGTCATCCATTTTGGTTGGTTCTGCGGCGATCTAAATCTTCTTTTAGGGATATATTTATTTTGAGCATTGTGGAGTGAAGCAATAAACTGGTTATATGTAGGTGGCAAGTTTAACTCTGGCATATCCTGACTTAATTGCTTAACAATAGGGTCCACCCTTAAGTCTCTTCTTAGCCCACTATAATCGGCTTTTCTGAAATCTGGGATAAGTGTCGTATTCTCTTTAGCATTCCCTGTCCATTGTATATTAAAATAAATAGATTTATGATCGCTATTTCCTAGGTGGTCACCAATTTCTACATCATTTATCATATGTTCATTGTTACTGAAAACTAAATCAAGAATATTAATACCTCTAGTCGGCGTATCTATGAATTGAAATAAAAAACTATCTTGTACTACCTCAATAAACTCTACTGAATCGGAGTCGCCTATTTGGTGCTGCCAATCAATGTTCGGAAAATTAAAATCCCCCATAATGCACACATTGCTAAACCTTGATGCTGTTTTAATTTCCTCCCATAACGATGTTCCGCCATTTCTACTCATAATAGGCGGTCTATATATAACTCCAATAACTATGGTCTCACTACCTTCGTTAACCTCTACCCAAACACTTTCATTATCATTATTTAGTCTAATACCTGATTTAATACAGCTTTTTAATGTACTCCTGACAAACACTGCTATACCCCCGCCCCTCCTACTTGTTCGGTCATATTTAAACAAACTATATCCTGGAATATCAAATTCTGCTAAAAAAAATGCCTAGATTCTGCATTAATCCACGTTTCAATTAGCGCTATTATGTCTATATTTTCTGTGCTAACGAGTGCTCTAAGTTCGTTCATTTTGTTACATAAACTCCTACAATTTGTATAATATACCCTCAACCTATTACTTGTATTTGCAACTAATTTTCTATTGTGTTTAGCTAACTTATTATTTCATGTTGAACTACTAGCTCTAGACGGAAATTCTACTCTATCAGTATTCTCATCTTTACTATCAGTTACATGTGTAGTGTTATCGATACTACTATTACACATCACTATATTCGCACTATCTTGACTGATTATTTCTATTTTACTCACTGGTTTGTCACATGAAGTACCTGCTCCATATGGAGACAGTATT
Organism: Paralithodes platypus; assembly: GCA_032716605.1. Classification (NCBI taxonomy): domain Eukaryota; kingdom Metazoa; phylum Arthropoda; class Malacostraca; order Decapoda; family Lithodidae; genus Paralithodes; species Paralithodes platypus. The sequence goes on from CM064541.1 coordinate 12,781,819, forward strand.
TTACTTACACACCCAGGTTTTTTTAACGAAACCCCGCAACAATCTTGTCCAGTGAGCTGGCCAAGGTCGAAACTCCTAGCCTAGAAAGATGTACTCCATCCGGGGCATACAGTTCATCCTTACCATAGAAGTGGGTCCAGTTATCTAGGAATGGTATTGACTTTGCCTTGCAATACTTCTCCAGCCGGCTATTTACACCAATTGCCCTGGAGGACCATTCCTTCCGTACCCCTCTTCTTGGCAGGATACTGTGTACCACAGGAAATCCACCCTTCTCCTTGATCCTCTCCAGCATTTCCTGGTACTTGGTCAGCAACTCCTCAGTCCTGCATCTCCATATGCCATTGGACCCTGCGTTGATGAAGATGATGGGGTCCTCCCCACCAACTTCTAGGACACCATCCATCTTCTCTGCCACCCTCCCGACTCCGGCTCCAGGTAGGCAGACAACTTTACTAACATGAGTGTTAGTAGCCCCGTCATGGTACCTAACCATTTAATCACCGACAATGAACTTAGCTTTTTTCCGTTGTCGGCGTGTAGCAGGAGTTGTAGCAGCAACAACAGCAGACTCCCCCCCCCCCCTCCACTCTCACTGCCTCGATGATCGCCACTTCCTCGCCATCACTCTCATCAGCCAAGGTGCTGAAGTTGTTGTGGGTCTTGAGTGGCTGCCTTTTCAGCTTGCAGGCCGTTGCACTAGTTGACACCACTTTCCAAGGGGCTTCACGATCCCTGGGAACACTTCCGGTAGCCTCACACTTCTTCTCCGCCATAGCTAGTCTCAAGGCCAAATTTTCATCTTTGAGACACTGAATCTCCTGCTCCACACTCTCCAGTCTTTCTTGCAAAACAAGACAAAGCTGGAGAGTATGGGAGGAGACAGCAGACTCATCAACAACAGCCATCACTAAGAAAGTTCACTAGGACCTCACTAAGGGTAAACAGGTTCACTAGCGGTCACTGGGGACGTCCGCACTGGTCAAGGGTCAGAGGGCAACTGATGAACATATGTATTAGACAATACCAGGAATATTATACATATGTATTAGACAATACCAGGAATATTATACATATGTATTAGACAATACCAGGAATAGTATACATATGTATTAGACAATACCAGGAATATTATACATATGTATTAGACAATACCAGGAATATTATACATATTAGACAATACCAGGAATATTATACATATGTATTAGACAATACCAGGAATATTATACATATGTATTAGACAATACCAGGAATAGATTAATTCTAGGTAGAAAACATTTTCATCACATTTTTGCTATACTTTCTTACAGTAATTAATCATACGCACATAACAGGACACACCAAAGAAGCTTGAATAATATAACTAGTTCATTATTATATATGCCCTTGATAATATACACTCAAGATTTAGTCCAATATCCTCAATCCGTGTAAAGCAGTTTCCAAACCTGACCTCCACGGGATGTCAGAATCTATAACTACATTTGGACTCCATTAACCTCTCCGCGGCGCACAGGGGGTTTTCTACAGGGTAAGACTGTGCGCACCTATGATGATTTTGGGACCTATTGCCAATTTCGATAAAAAGTACATCATCGTGTAGGGAATGTTTGCGTGCATCGGCCCATATATATTTGACCCCCCAAAAAATGTCTGGGGGGGGTAGGGGAACGGTCCGTAGTTGAAAAATGTGGAGCGAATGGCACCGCGCGGCTAGATTGTCATCGAGCGGCGAGATTTCCCTGCCGAATATTTACGCGCGCAGGGGATAGAAGGAGAGGGAGGAGGGGGTGGGTTACCGCGTATTATCACGTATATCTCCTTTTTCGAGCCCTTTTAGGCTATTTAGAGTATGTATACATGTGTAGGGCACCCATATAACAATGAATATGCCTCATAGTGACCAAAAATTGCAATATATAAGGGAATTATAAGAGAATATTTAGGCGGGAATGAAGATGTGTTGGAGGTTTGGCGGCAATTTATGAGCTGAGAGTGTGGTTTACGCCATACATATCACGTATATCTTGTACGTAGAGCACTGTCACGCTATAATACAGACTTGTACGTATGTATACGTGCCATATATCAAAATATATACCGCATATAAACCAATTCATGCGATATTTACGCACATTATCAATGAGTTTCTATGCGTGAACCAAGGTGTGAGTGAGTTGTGGTGGGAATGAAAGGGGGAGAGGGTGTGTTACGCCATAAATATCACGTCAATCTTGTATTTAGAGCACTCTCATGCTATAATAAAGACGTGTACATATGTAGGCGTCCCATATAACAAGGAATATACCGCATATAGCCCAATTGATGCGATATTTACGCAAATTGTGAATGTGTTTCTAGCAGACGGAAGCCTGAAAGGGGGGGTTGTGGGTGGGTGGGAGGGAGGCATGCAGGGGTGCAGTGAGTGAGTGAGTCGTGGAGAGATGGAAGTCAGGCAGATCTCTAGATAGATAACCAGCTTAGTGATAATTGTGGAGGCGCCCCAGGCGTATTGATGTTTGGTATTTTGACCCTTATGTCTACCAGATGGCTGGTGTTCGTTGCCATCAACAGGTCTACAATAACATGAGTCAGGAATGGAGAGAGAGAGAGAGAGAGAGAGAAACTGAGACATGCGTATGTCGTACATATAAATGGACTTCAGAATTGCATTTTTATGCAAGCAGACATTGCATTTTAGACACATGTGAAGTACCACAGAAACATGTAGGCCATTGACTGTAAATAAAGTACTATATTTATAGACCACCAGCGACGGTGCTGAGTCAACACAGGCAGATTGCCTGTTGTGATAGAGGGCTAAATATAGACTGGTGTCTCCTTACACCTGCGAAAGGGTAGATTGCCACCAGAGAAACGTTTACTTATTTATTTCGAAGTAATATGCAATCTAAATGTATATTCGAGACCTACTGCAATTATTTGTATGACAGTCATGACTATGTATAATCCAATATACGCGCGTAGGCGAGACATAAGAAAGCTGGTTGAGCAATTTTCGACACCCACACAGTTATTATTCATTTTTATTTACAATATTATACAATACAAATGTATTTGTGAAGAGTATTTTATCCATTATTGTATTTATACCAATTTTGTTCCCAGACAGAGCTGCTGTAGCTGGAGAATCAAGGAGCGGCAAGGGTCACCTCGTGACCGCCTGACCGTGTGAAAATGAGTGGAGTCACACTGAGAGGGGCAATTTTGCTGAGTGTTTGGGCAATTTTTGACAGAATAAAGTTATATAATTACTAATTCTTGACAGAGACAAACTATTATAAACCTTGGCATGATATAATTGATAATCCCATCAATTTACAAACGTAAATTGGTGGGATAATTCATTTTTTTTTGTATATTGTCATTTCGATTGTAGACACGAAGTTTGAGTGATATTTGGTATGAGCTCCTGTGGCATGGTTGGTAAGGTCGCGGACTGGAAAACTCAAAGTGTCGTAGGGTAGTGGGATCGAATCCAGGAGGGGGTTATGGGGAAGGTTTTATATTGTCTAGAAACAATTTTATAAAAAATTTTTTTTACAAGATCATGCCATTGTATTCAAACAATATGAAATATTCATAGAATATATCATATTGTAAGAATACAATGACATGACCTTGTTTTCTTTTTTTCTTTTTTTATTGTTTTATTTTATTATCATAGTAGGTTTGACATGATTTATTGAAACATTTATTTTTGTACAATTCATTTGAGGTAAGAAAATAATTATATACACATTACTTAGGCTAATAACAAACATATATATTGATATACTAAAAAAATAAGGCATATTACATGTAAATCTTTGAAACTTATAAACTAAATAATGAAACATACAATTATATAATGTAAAAGCTATATCACAGGGACATCTTTGGAACTTATACATTATATAATATATATGTTACATTATGAGGTAGCGTGATCAATTAGGTCAGGTCAGGTAAGGTAGGGCGCGAGTCCAGGGCAGGGCAGGGCAGGAGGCGAGTCCAGGGCAGGGCACGGGGCGAGTCCAGGGCAGGGCAGGGCAGGGCAGGGGCCGACACTCAGTAGTTCTTGAAGGTGTGGTAGTCCCTGAAGCACTCACCCAGGCAGAGTGCAACTTTGCACTCGGCGCACATTGAGGTGACTCTTTTGGTCACATGGGGTTTCCTCACACTGGAGCTGCAGACGGTGCACTGCACCTGCCTGTGACGAGTGCCAATCAGCTCGGTGTTGGTTGTGTAGTGTCTTTCGACACCCAGCTGGATGCGGTCAGGAACGTGATCCCCACGCCATGCCGTACGTCTGTGAGTGGTGGTGGCATACTTCTCCAGGAGTTGGTAGGAGACGATGTACACGAACTCCCGGAATTTCAGCTTCTGGTTTGGGGCCATATCCTTCTTCACCAACCACAAGTTGTAGGCGTTCAGCATCGTTATGTCAACTAGGTGGAGGAAGAGCTTGTGATACCACTTCACAGTCTTCCTCAGACACTCAACACCTGACAGCTGACAGTCAGACTTGTCCACCAGGCGCATGTTTTTGGTGTAGTCCACTACCATGTCGGGCTTGTAGATTGTCTTCCTGGTTCGGTAGTGGATTTTGCCAGAATCCACCTGGGCACCTGTGTGGACGGTGGAAAGCAGGTGGACGTCTCGCTTATCCTTCCACTTCAGGGCTATCAGTTTCCCACACTTCTCGAGCTGCTTGTATTTCTGCCCCTTTCGTCGCCTTCTTCGCACATGCCTCTCGCGGTGTTCCTGGGCCAGGTCGTCTTCTGAAGGTGTGTCACTGGAGGAGGCATCTGTGAGAGGAATGACATCACCTGTGAACTTTGGCATAAACTTTCTTGTCTTTCTGACAGTCCCACATGACCCCGTTTGGTTGTCATAAAGAAACTGGCAGAGAGCAGGAGAAGTATACCAGTTGTCAGTGTAGATGATGTGGCCTTTGCCCAGGTAAGGTGCCAACATTTTCCTGACGATGGCACCTGACATGCCCATGGGGTCATTGGCAGCGGCTTTCGGTACGTCAATGTCAGTTCCTGTATACACGATCATGTCAAGCACTATTCCAGTTTCACAGTCGCACAACACGAAGAGCTTGATTCCGAACCTATGCCTCTTCAAGGGGATATACTGCTTGAAAACAAGACGTCCTTTGAAGAGCACGAGCGACTCATCAATCACCAAATTGAGGAAGGGGTAAAAGTATTTCCTATACCTCTCCAACAACATGGTGAACACCTCCCGAACTTTCCATATCCTGTCAATCCTGTTAGGATTTTCGTTGTCTGCAAAGTGCATAAATCTTAGCAGCAACAAAAATCTGTCACGAGTCATGAACTTATTGAAAGTTGGGGTGGCGATGAGAGGGTCGTGCTTCCAGTAGTGTTGCAACACATGCTTCTTGATCAGAGGCATGAGGAACAACAAGGCAAAGAACGTCAGAAATTCTGCCACAGTCGTATCCACCCAGCCTCGTATTCTCGCTTTTGGAGAAAGGACGTCCAATCTGCCAAACACCCACCTGTAGTAGGCGTTTGTTTGGGCAACGATGTACGTCATTACCTCCATGTCGAAAAAAGCGAGGAAGAAGTCGCTTTCGTTCGCTTGATCATCACAGGGCCAGTTGTCAGTTGTTCCTGACGTCCCAGGATTGAACTGGGGCACGTCAGGTACAAAATTGACCCCGTCAGACCAATCGAACGAAGGCATGCCAGGGATCGGAATGTCGTCTGCGTCTTCTTCTGCGTCTGAAATATCGCTTCCATGGTCGCGATACAGCACTTCATCATCATTACCCTCCTCTTCACTCGACAGACGATGCCCTTCCTCGTTTTCGTCACCGACGTCGGACTCACTTCCACTGTCCACTCCCAAATCCCCCCACCCTTGGTCCCGTGCTAGGGCTTCGTCGTCGAAACCCGGGCTGCCAATGTCCTGCGAATCACCATCAAACAGCAGGGCGGCATACTTAGATGGTGTAAGAGTTTTCCGGGTCACTTTGGCACGTGCGGGAGTCTTATGGACAGGGACAGCAGAGGTGGTGGCAGGGGCGGCGGCAGGGGCGGCGGCGGCAGGGGCGGCGGCGGCAGGGGCAGCAGTGGTGCGTGGCCTTGATGGCAAGATGATGGTGGTGCCTGTCGCCCTTCTCTCTGTTCCTTGGGCAGGGGCGGCAGGGGCGGCAGGGGCAGCAGGGGCGGCAGGGGTGGCAGGGGCAGCAGGGCCGGCAGGGACACCAGGGCCAGCAGTCGCTTTCCCAGTCGCTTTCCCTCTCCCTTTCCCCTTCCCCTTCCCTGTTCCTTGGGCAGGGGCGGCAGGGGCGGCAGGGGCGGCAGGGGCAGCAGGGGCGGCAGGGGCGGCAGGGGCAGCAGGGCCGGCAGGGACACCAGGGCCAGCAGTCGCTTTCCCAGTCGCTTTCCCTCTCCCTTTCCCCTTCCCCTTCCCTGTTCCTTGGGCAGGGGCGGCAGGGGCGGCAGGGGCAGCAGGGGCGGCAGGGGCGGCAGGGGCAGCAGGGGCGGCAGGGGCGGCAGGGGCAGCAGGGGCGGCAGGGGCAGCCGGGCCAGGGGCGGCTGGTGGTGTTGGTGGTGGTAGGGGCACTGTGGCTGGCGTACGGGTTCTTTTCCCTACGCCCGTGCCTTTCATTTTTCCTGCCCCCGCAGGTAATGCAGCCCTAGGGCGGCCTCCTGCGTCACTGGTACCGGTGGCAGGGGTGGCAGGGGTGGCAGTGGTGGCAGTGGTGGTGGTAGTGGTTGTTGCAGTGGCCTGGGTCGTGGTGGCAGTGTCCCGAAAGACCAATGACCTCTGTGCCATTGCCCTGCTTGCACGTGTTTTACGTGCTTTTGGTGCTGGTGATTCGTCCTCTGAGCTGTAGGGCGTGTCGTACTGGTAGCTAGGGTCTTTGGCAGCCACCCTCTGCCTTCCACGGCGGCTAACACCACCAGAAGGAGGGCTGGTTGTGTCATCAGGGAGCGAGCGTGAGGGACGTGTAGGCTCCATGACTAGTGCGTGGTTACTGGCGCGGTGGTGCTTGCACGAGTGCGGGGCGAGCGTTTGGCGGGGTGGTATCGAGAGTTGACATGTAGTACAATACCCACACCAATTTTCAGCCGCCTGGCTATAAACGCGCGGTTTTGGTACGTGTTCAAAGTCTCTGCTCTTAAGAGTCTACCCGCAGTGCGCCGGGGGAACTCTTAAGAGTCTCCCCGCAGCTCCCGGGTTAACAACCAAGCTAATTCGCCGCGATTACGAAATGTGAAAGTCTTCATAGAATTGTCATTGTAATTTTTGGATCTGCACGCTGTGTAATTGTCGACCCTCGAGTTTGGCCAGGATTTAAAAATGAACGTAACATTTTGCAGCAGTAGCTTGATTTTGTGCTTTGATTAAATAGTTTAGCACCAGCCTCAAAGCTAGTTGTTCAGCAGCATGAATATATACGATAAGGTTAAAACATGCATGTATTTTCAAATTTTAAATAAACCTTAAACTTATATGATGAAACAAATCAAACTCGACAGCTTTTAAATAAACAATCAGGATATCAATTTATATTTAATCTGACTGACAAATTGTTGATTATATATTGAATACTATCTAAAATTTCAAAAATATATACTGTTCCTCAAAGTGTTCAACTAAAAATGCTCTCAAACATTTTGACTAATAAACAATAAAGTAATTACAGGCAATGTTCTTTCACAAAATGATATCCTAAATTTAACACATATTGTTGTCTTAACTTCCATTAGGACTTCATAGTCAATCAACCCTTCAGGATTATTGAGCCAGCATAAGTCAAGAAGGATGTAAGACTGAAACTTCTTTCCAATTCAAGAACTTTAGTCCTTCCCTTAACCCTATCGATACCGATGCCGTCCTTTTAACTATTATTACGCGATTTTATTAAATTTTAAAGAGGGCATCCAGCAAATGACAGACTTCAAACTATCTCACTTAACCATTTTGACTACCTCACATCCATTTCAAACTGCAACAAGTCTAAATATAGCACAAATGGAATTAAAAAGACGTTGCTGGTATAAAAGGGGTTAACACATACTTTCAATATAATTCAAGATAATTTTAACAATATTATTCTACTGAATAATTGACCTTCGGTCAAGCATTTGCATAATGCTTGAACAAATGAAAACAATACATATTAAAGCCATTAACCCCTTGGGGATTGTTATTACACATTATAATTAGGATTGTATATAGAAACATTAATACCACTCTCATATAGGGTTAATTAATATATTTGCAGAGAAAACAGTAACGTACATGTATTTCAAGAGACAGCTGTACACCCCTCTATGCCTAGAGGTTGAATAAAAGTCATCACCAGGTCTTTTATTTCCGTGTCAGGGAATTATTTAGGTTGCAGTGCCCATGGTTCACGTGGGCCGGAAATGATCATGGAATCTTCCCTCACATCCCAGGGACTAAGAACTTGGGGTGGAGGGAGGTACAACACACACACACTTGGGCTCCAACTTATGGAATGTCAAGGCAGTCATAGGAGAGCTCTATGCTTCATATATAGGAGATAGGCTCTAGAATTATACATCATTATTACAACTCATACTGTTCCTGCCATCTTTATAGTTCCTGTAATTCTTATCGTTCCTGCAACTCATACTTTGTTCCTGAATAAATACCTTGTGGCTGGTATAGATAGTTTGTTATTTCCCATTACCAATAAGTATCAACTTTATATACATGGTAAGGGATGGTGGTAGCATAATTATCACTATCAGAATATCTAAGAAAATAAATAAGAGAGTCTACCAAAATCTTCATTCAACCAAGTACCTATCTACCTATTTAAATACCAAGAAACAACCTATATACATTATTATGCGTTTCGACAGTTTTGTCTGGCTATCGTTAGACGATATTGCAGATATGTGGAAGGCTCCCATGGAATCAAAAGGGTTAGTGTATATGTTGAGTGACCCTATGATTTTCAAATTATCTTATTAAGCTGTATAAAATAATGTAATGCTACCCAGAATAAACTGCTAAAACAATTCATAATCCTTAAGGGATTAAAAAGGAGGGGGGGGGGGAATTATATATTCATGTCTTTATTATATACAATATATATATATATATATATATATATATATATATATATACTGTATATATATACTGTATATGTATATTATATATATACTGTATATACAGTATATATATATTAGTTAATGATGATATCAGTGAGTTGTCCTCCAGGATAACGTATTTTCAAAAGGAAAAGGGTAGCCAAAACAGGAAGATCCCCATCTTCATATTTATTGCAATATTTCGGACTCTGCGTCCATCATCAGGTCAATACACGATCCTATAAAATTAAATTACGATACATAAAATGTTTGTAAATAGAAGGATCCGTAAAATAGTTTAAATACAAAGTAAATAAGGGTATAAAATACCTAGGTAGGGATTGGACTTTATTATTTAGTCATATCGCATTAGTTTTCCTTTTATTCATGCGGTACTGGTGTTTGTTAACGAATTAATTTCATCAAGGTATTTTATACCCTTATTTACTTTGTATTTAAACTATTTTACGGGTCCTTCTATTTACGAAATTTTATGTATGATAATTTAATTTTATAGGATCGTGTACTGACCTGATGATGGACGCAGAGTCCGAAATATTGCAATAAATATGAAGATGGGGATCTTCCTGTTTTGTCTACCCTTTTCCTTTTGAAAACAAAAAAAATATATATAGATATATATATATATATATATATATATATATATATATATATATATATATATATATATATATATATATATATATATATATACAGTATATATTTTTTTTTTTTTTTTTTTTTTTTTTTTTTTTGCTCCCTAGACCACTATCAAGCTAATACACAAAAACACCCCCTCGATCCCTCTTCAAAATGTGTGTTTTATTTTGTTGATAGAAAACTGTCCCGGTCAAAGGACATTTCCTGCTAAATTACAGACTCGCTATTGCTCACCAGGAAAATATTGACACCTAAATGGCACAAAAGGGTCTTAAAATCGCCAAACTAATGGGGCAAAAATCTCAACACCATTGGGGCTAAACATAAGGGAGAAGATGGTCCACAACACCAAAATACCTGCCCTTAAACCAAACTACTGTACACTCGGTCCAAGCAGTATCTGCACCCCTACGCTGATCATCTGGTGTGTACAGCTCGGTAGGGTTGGCACCTCTGCCTGCAACTATATCCATGTGTCAGAGGCGATCGTATTTGACACATGGATACAGTTGCAGGCAGAGGTGCCAACCCTACCGAGCTGTAGACACCAGATGATCAGCGTAGGGGTTCAGATACTTTTTGGACCAAGAGTACATGCTCAGTTTGACAATGAGGTGATGGTCTGGTGCTGCTGGTAATTATGTTGGATATTTCACTGACGTAGTAAAGGTATATTAAAGTACTTTTAGAAAGGTCCACAACATATATACTTTACATTTACATTAAGTGTAATATGTAGGAACACCGTAAGGGATGTGGCGACCCCATCGCCCGTCATTTGTGTGGCGCAGATAGCCCCTGGAGATTGGGCCTGGGAGTTCCACATCCAGAATTAACTCCCACTAATGGATCAGCAAGCCTCGGAGCTGGGCCGTTTGCCAGCAAAGGACCCAGTTCTGGCTGATCCTTCCTACCCCTTTAAGGGAAAAGGGGTTTGGCTATTGACTGACTACTGACTGACTGACTATAGGAACATGACCCAAGGTGAATCTTTTATTGATTTGTTTATTAATACATATATTAATTTTTATTATTTTTTACTTTCCTCTCTAGACTTCCATCAAGCTTTAAAACCTTTATGGTATATTTGTACATTTTTCGGTAGAAAAATGTCCCAACCGAAGGCCGATTACTTCTAATTGCAGGCTCGCTTTCGCTCGTCATGAAAAATGGACACCGAAATGGCACAATAAGTCTTAAAATCGCCTATCAATTGGGGCAAACATCTTCAACTATCAAAATTAATGGAGCTAAGCATTAGGGATACAAGGGCCCAGAAACCTCTCACCTCCCCCTCCCTCTGTATTAATGATTGTTGACACCTAATGTGCCCAAACCAGCTGTACCTAGGATGTTATATACAAACCAGCTGTACCTAGGATGTTATATACAAACCAGCTGTACCTAGGATGTTATATACAAAAGGACAGTAAACTCCAGCAACACCAGAACCTCCTGTATTTGATCACAGGTCTTTCAACATATATTAAAAGAGTTGAATTGACTTTTTCTTAATATATTTTAAAAGCCTGGCGCTCCTAGACGTAATAATTAAGCAGAATAATTTATGGTAGTGGGTGGAGAGAAGAGGTGAGACGAGCCCCAGTAGTTGACGAGTTTATGGGGAGGATTGTTTTTTCTGGACTCCCTTCTCCCTCATATATAGCCCCATTTTTTTGTAGATTTTACGATATTTAGGTGCCGACTGTTTCCTGGCGAGCGAAAGTGAGCCTGTAATTTACGAGGAACTAGCCTTCGGCCAAGGTAATTTTTGTTAATGAAATTTCTACGAATTTATCTCGAAGGGGGATTTTGGGAGGATTTTTAATAGTTTGATAGAGGTATTGCGAGGAAACTAAAAGTTATATTTATACAGTATACTGTACTTTTACTGTATATATATATATAATTTATATATATATGTATATAATGTATATAATATATATATATATATATATATATATATATGTATATACTGTATATATATACCGTATATATATATTATATACCTATATATATATATATATAATATATTATATATATATTCACACACATTTAGGTCGCCCAGGAGAAGACCCAGAGACCAAAGATCAGTAAGGGCCTCCAGCATTCCCCTGGTCCTAGACCTCTCGGAGAGGTTCCGGTTTCAGCATACAGAAACGCAGCCGAGCACACCACAAGACCCGCCCACCTCACATCAAGGCATGCAATTTCATAATTATATACCGGCTCCCCCGGGCGTCTGACGGACTATAATATATAATACACAAGAAATTCTCCTCTTAATTAAGCCAAATAATTGCTAGTAGCTTTAGAGTTAACCGTCAAAGAGTATGTGTGTGAAGTGAAGGAGGGAGAGGAAGTGTACTGGTTGGTAATAGAGTGCTTAAAGGCGGGTTATCTTATTGTGTATGAAGTGAAGGAGAGAGAGGAAGTGTACTGGTTGGTAATAGAGTGCTTAAAGGCGGGTTATCTTATTGTGTATGAAGTGAAGGAGAGAGTATGTACTTTGGAATAGAGTGCTTAAGGCGGGTTATCTTATGTGTGTGAAAAAGAGAGGAAGTGTACTGGTTGGTAATAGAGTGCTTAAAGGCGGGTTATCTTATTGTGTATGAAGTGAAGGAGAGAGAGGAAGTGTACTGGTTGGTAATAGAGTGCTTAAAGGGGGGTTATCTTATTGTGTATGAAGTGAAGGAGAGAGAGGAAGTGTACTGGTTGGTAATAGAGTGCTTAAAGGCGGGTTATCTTATTGTGTATGAAGTGAAGGAGAGAGAGGAAGTGTACTGGTTGGTAATAGAGTGCTTAAAGGCGGGTTATCTTATTGTATGTGAGGTGAAGGAGAGAGAGGAAGTGTACTGGGTAATAGAGTGCTTAAGGCGGGTTATCTTATTGTAGTGAAGGAGAGAGAGGAAGTGTACTGGGTGGTAATAGAGTGCTTAAAGGCGGGTTATCTTATTGTATGTGAAGTGAAGGAGAGAGAGGAAGTGTACTGGGTGGTAATAGAGTGCTTAAAGGCGGGTTATCTTATTGTATGTGAAGAGAAGAGAGAGGAAGTGTACTGGGTGGTAATAGAGTGCTTAAAGGCGGGTTATCTTATTGTATGTGAAGTGAAGGAGAGAGAGGAAGTGTACTGGGTGGTAATAGAGTGCTTAAAGGCGGGTTATCTTATTGTATGTGAAGTGAAGGAGAGAGAGGAAGTGTACTGGGTGGTAATTGAGTGCTTAAAGGCGGGTTATCTTATTGTATGTGAAGTGAAGGAGAGAGAGGAAGTGTACTGGGTGGTAATAGAGTGCTTAAAGGCGGGTTATCTTATTGTATGTGAAGTGAAGGAGAGAGAGGAAGTGTACTGGGTGGTAATAGAGTGCTTAAAGGCGGGTTATCTTATTGTATGTGAAGTGAAGGAGAGAGAGGAAGTGTACTGGTTGGTAATAGAGTGCTTAAAGGCGGGTTATCTTATTGTATGTGAAGTGAAGGAGAGAGAGGAAGTGTACTGGTTGGTAATAGAGTGCTTAAAGGGGGGTTACCTTATTGTGTATGAAGTGAAGGAGAGAGAGGAAGTGTACTGGTTGGTAATAGAGTGCTTAAAGGCGGGTTATCTTATTTGTTGTTGTTATTATTACATATATGTTGTGTTTTTTTTTTTTTTTTTCTGCCTAGACCTCCATCAATCTTAAACACTCCAGGACACCCCTTCGAGATAAATGTAATATTTTGTGTTATCAAAATGAACCGGTCAAGGGCCGGTTCCTATTAAATTACAGGCTTGCCATCGCTCACCAGCAAAAAAGCGGTTAATATTGATAAATAATTGGAGAGAATGGTCTTTGTCTTGATGTCCTGATATAGCCATTATATATAACATGACCTGTTATAGAGTGTATGCAAACTGTATGTCTGTGTTTATAGCTTTGTGTGCTGCTCCATCGTAGTTTCCTTCGTATATATTCCTCACTAACCATACTTGATTACATGATCCTTTTGTGTGGAGCACCTTGGTGCTTTGTTTGTACTATTGGTGTGTATAGAACAGTTGGTGTTTAAGCTGCAAATTATAATGTAGGGTAGCTGTACTCGAGAGTTGCTGGGAAAATATTGCTGCTCTGTCTGATTCCTGCGGCTGTTGTCTGCTGGCCGTCTGTTGTTGAGGGTGGCAGCACCTTGTGTGTGCGAGCCTGCTTTGCCTACTTTGTGATACGTTCGCACTTAATATTATTCGTAGAGTTTGTCTATGTGTTCCTGCTTAGTCTTGAATTATCCATGAATGATTGAGAATGACGTATGTTAATTGTACCAGCTGGCAACTGTCTGCAGCCTAGCTGGAGCTTGAATGTTCAGACAGGTATTAGTCTGTAGTGGTGTGCTGTGAGGGAAGGATATATTCTCTATTTGGTTGCTATAATTACTTGCTTGTTTATGTAACGTACGATCCACCCCAGGCTCCGAGAGACGGTGGAAGTTACGAAAGTAAATTTGATTTAATTACAACCAGGAATAGGCCCATATATTTTGACATTTATTTAACACTTTACGAGCGGCCTAGGCGGTAACTTCTACTACCTGCCAAGCGGGGGGTTTTACCCTAAACGAGCTTATTTCCGTGCTCTTTTTCATGCATAAACAAGAGACAGAGCGTAATACAATTATGTATCCCTGAAAGAGTGTTAATTGAGCTTTCCAATGACACCAGAACCATCCTTCTACGACCACGCGTTCTCTTGCAACGATCGTGCAAGACGAGTGTAAAATCCCTAAAATACGGTAATTTCCTTACATAATTCCCTGTGTATCGAGGCAGTGAGTGTGAGTGTGTGTGGAGTAGATGTCAGTAGTCGCGCGGGACCCGTGCCGAGCGGTCATGAGCTGACCTATGCTCCTCCCACCGCTCGGCTCTCTCTCAGAGCACATTACGTGCTCAAAATTGCATGCTACTATAGCCGGGCCCCGCTCTTTAGGTTGAGGTTCTCTTGTCCGCCTATAGCCGGGTGCCGCCAAAGAGGGGTTAAAGCAATGCACTTAACGTATGTTATTGCACTTAACTGTTGCACACCTGGCAATGGGCTTTGCCGGTCAATGTACAGCATAGCATTAATCTCACTTGCCTTGTATAACTGCATTTGTATATTGTTGTTGTTTGTTTGTTGTTGCAGCCCTCAACAGTCGCTTCACGGCTGTGGCTTCATGGCTCAGTTATGTTCACCCATTTACCCAGTAACTGCTACGTTTGCTTAACTGTGGGGATATAATACACTTAAGTGATTTTATTTGATAAATTAATATACTTAAGTGATTGCATTAATTAATAAGGGCCCAGTTTTCATGAGTGTCCTTTCCGAAGCAGAAGGCGGAGGGCTTCATATGCCTTCAGTTATATTACGGGAGGATTGTTTCGGATTAGCCACTCTGACATTCTGGTTGGGTTGGTTTTCTTATGATAGTGTTCAGTGCCTGTTCATAATTAGCTCTAGTACTTTTGGTTATTCTCTGTGAGTGACAGCATTTTGCGCTGATACTACTATAACAAACCCGTTGAGTGTACACCATTTTTTGTATTGCTCATCGTATTGGTAGTGTATTTACGTGGCCAATAAATGTATTTTAGTAAAATAACTTAAAAGCAGAGCATGTTATAATGTCCCTGGCCACAGCTTGGGAGGGGTCCGCCCCAGTGATAGACGGATATAATGCTTGTTTTTTACTTGACTGTAAGTTCATGTTTAAAAGTTCCACTACACACGCGGAGTTCTAGTCGTTGTAGGGCAGAGGTAGTTTCGAGGAATGTTTACGCACTTCTGGTCCTCAGATATCCTGGATTCGCGTGTTGTGTGCTCTGTTCAGTTGCGAGTTGGTGGATGGTCGGCTTGGAGACTATAGAGGTGCTGGCTATTTATGTGCATTCGGTTCACGAACTTGAAGTATCACCAGCTGTTTGTAACATCATAACATCGCCAAACTAATGCGGCGAATGTCTTAAAATCTCATAACTAATGGGGCTAAACATGAGGGAGAAGGGTTCCCAGAAAAAAAAATCCCCTTAACTATCTAAAAGTAAGCTGATATATCAATATAATTATCCTGCACCAATACTACAAGACTTTATATCATGAACATGGACGAGCAGTAGTGTAAAGTGAGGCTAATGATACCGGTTTACAAACTTCTGCGGCCTACAGCGAGCCAAGTTCTGGAAATGGTAAGGTGTACACTGGCAGTAAAGTTTGTGAGAGCGAGAGGCGGAGGTAGATTATGGTGATTCAGAACGATCGGTGAATTATGGATATGTCACACAAACGTATTTTCTGGCAGTTATCGATCAGCAAGTTTTTCCCGTGACATGTAGGGGTTCCTTTGAATTGTTATGAGATACTAAACTGAAGTAAGATTTTGATAGCTGGCTGAATTTTAAAAACACTTACAATCTAAAGCTGCCAGACTCTAATTGCTCTAAGAAATTGTTGACATTATCGTCCATATGACACCAGATTTATGCATGGATTAGGTTCCCGGACAACTCAATCAGTAGACCCTTCCAACCACACTGTAAAATGTGTGTATTCTCGAGATCCTGTAGTGAGAGGGAGCTGCCATCTTATTCTTTGGATGGCCATTTTGGTGCCTTAACTATCAAAGAACCATGTTGTTTTCATAGATAGCGAATACTCTCTGGGTGTGCGGCTACAGTCGTCTGCTCCTGTGTACCCAGAATTTTGGCCACGAACTAAACAAATGCACATGTGTTTTGACACAGAGCCGTGAAAAGTAGTATTTTCTCCTATATTACATGGTTACCTTATTGTTTTCAAGATTAAGGCATACTACTTACTTGAAAAGGCACTATAAACACTGATAAACTTTGCTAATGTGAGAAGTAGACTAGTAAGGCCATAGCCGCAGATGACATTCACGCCTATTCACGGTTCTATTTCGATGTACTGTATATTTAGTTAATATTAATGTATTAACTAACCTAACCAACTTAACACCTACCCTAACCCAATGCAATAGAATTAAGTAAAGATACACCAAAATAGAATCGCGATTAAGTATCAATATAGAAGCATTGCAACTACGGGCATGGACTCTCGTAGGCCTGCGTCACTGACCCTCAACATTCTCACACATTGACTATAATTGTATAACCATAGTCAGAATTAAGTAAAGAAAGGCGAAGCCATAATACAATGGTTAAGATTGGCTGGTATGGTGAACTTCTCTATAGTCTGTGTCGAATCGCAATGCAAATTTGTTTTGTTTTGACCTATACAATATAGCGGCGGCGGACGCAAGACTCGGGACCTGAAGTGAGCAAATGTTCTAGCCAGAGAGAGTATACAAATTAATTATTATGTTCGCTCCACCAACCAACTATACTCCGAAACTCGATTAATAAAATTAACAAACACATGTGGCAGTCCGGGGATTCGAACCCAGGACCCTCACACCGATTGTAATTGTATTACTACTTGGATCATGTTGAATGTATAACCAAAAACCAAACTATATAATCCTGTACCAGTATTTCCAAATGTTTATTGTGGTAATGAAGATACTGTATTTAAAGGTAATGAGAGGAAAATATCACCAATGGAGCCAAGATGGCGGAGGTTGGCTACAATAGGCTCTCTAGTGTATATATATATATATATATATATATATTTATACCGTATATATATATATATATATATATATATATATATATTTATACCGTATATATATATATATATATGTATGTGTGTGTGTATGTTTGTATGTATGTATTTGTATGTATGTATTTACTCAGGCCCATTCCCCACTTTTCCTTTTTTTTCTGGGGGTGGCCGACTCAAGAGAGAGCCCGAATAGGGACAACACAACAGAAACCAATGAACAGACAACAAACAAAATACAAATTCACACACATCTAGGTTACCCAGGAGAAGACCCAGAGACCAGGGTCACCAATTAAGGTCCCTCCAGCACTCCCCCGGCCCACCACACTTCCAGGCACACCTTTCATAATTATATATACCGGCTCCCAGAGCCAGGCGCCTGATGGAATATTATCTAGTCCAACTTGAACCCGACCCCCTCTCCCAAATGACCACATGTTCACTCATCTATTCACAAGCATTCTCCATTCATTTCTGTTTATTACCACTTCCCTTGCCTGATCTATAGTCATTCCTCTATCATCCAAAGTTTGTCCTACACAGTCACTCCATCTCAATGGGGGTCTTCCTGCCCCTCTATCTCCCCATGTATCTGACTCACATAATCTCTTTGTAAACCTTTCATCTTCCATTCGTTCAACATGACCATACCAGCTCAACACCCTTTTGTCCTCTCTGGCTGACAAATGTTCCTGCTGCCCCACTCTCCTACGTATCTCTTAATTCCTCAATCTGTCTCTATGAGTAACTCCACACATACTCTTCAAGCCGCTCATCTCCATCACATGAAGCTTTCTTCTCTCCTTTGCCTTCTGAGTCCATGTCTCAGCCTCATACATCACTGTTGGCACAACAATTCCTTGATACATTGCACTTTTAACTTTTATTCCGCGGTTTCTCACCTTCCACATACTCCCCATTGCTCCAAAAACTTTCCTTCCTTCACATACTCTCTGTGTTACCTCCATTTCAATACCTCCATTCCTGCTTTTCGTCCTTCCTAGATATTTAACACACTCTACTTGTTTCAATATTTCACCATTCAGCCTCACATCTATATTCACCCTACGATCGCCCCTATTACACACCATTACTTTACTTTCATTGAGGTTCACCTTCAGTTTCCTCTTCTCCAAAACCCCACCAGTTACCCGCTGCAGTTTATCCTCAGAATCCGCCACCAACGCTGTGTCATCAGCGAACAGCAACTGATTCAACTCCCAATTTCTACCATTCTTTCCTACTAAACCCAATCCCCTTACCGTAGTTCTCATTTTTACCTCCCTCACCACACAATTATATATATATTAAACAGCCATGGTGACATTACACAACCCTGTCGCAAACCTACATTTAACTCAAACCATTCACTCAACTCATTAGTTCCTACTCTAACACACGCTCTGCTCCCTTCATAAAAACTCTTAACTGCTTTATATATATATATATATATATATATATATATATATATATATATATATATATATATATATATATATATATATGTACGTATATATATATATATATATATATATATATATATATATATATATATATATATATATATATATATATATATATATATATTTATATATATATATATATATATATATATATATATATATATATATATAATTATATATACTGTATATATAACGACAAACGTAATGAAGCCATAGAAATCTTAAATTCTGATCTAAATACTATCTCCAATTGGGGAAGAGAAAACCTTGTTACCTTTAATGCTTCCAAAACCCAATTTCTCCATCTATCTACCCGTAAGGAACTCCCACCGGACTATCCCTTATTCTTCAACAATACAAAAATCAATCCTTCATCTTCTCTCAATATTCTTGGTGTCTCTTTTTCTTCTGCTCTCACTTGGAAGGACCATATTACCAGTCTTGCTAAGGCAGCCTCCCAGAAGCTGGGTGTGCTCAACCGCCTTAGGGGGTTCTTTTCCCCTGCACAGCTTCTTGCTCTGTACAGGGGCATAGTGCGTCCTTGTATTGAGTATTGTTCACATGTGAGGGGAGGTTCCTCTCACACCGCTCTCCTAGACAAAGTTGAAAGGAAGGCCTTTCGTATCATTAACTCCCGTCCACTCACCAACTCTCTGCAATCTCTCTCTCTCCGCCGCAATGTTGCATCTCTCTCGCTATTCTATCGCTACTATAATAATCAGTGTTCCTCAGAGCTTTCCCAGTGTATACCACCTCCTTTAAGTAGGGCACGTGGTACCCGTCTTGCAACTCAATCCCACCCCTACTCTGTGCAACTCTCCAACCCGAGAGTGAAACGTTACTCTCAGTCTTTCTTCTACTCAACAGCTGAGCTCTGGAACTCTGTCCCAGAATCAGTCTTTCCCTCTTCCTATGACTTAAATTTCTTCAAACTCTGTGTGTCCAGGCATTTTGGGTCGAACGTCCCTTGATTTTGGCCCTGTCACTCTTTCAACTATGGGGGAGGCACCCGCTATAGGCAGTTCTGCCTTTTGCCTCCCTCAATCACATAGAAAAAAAAAAAAAAAAAAAAAAAAAAAAATATATATATATATATATATACCGGTATATATATATATATATATATATATATATATATATATATATACATAATTTTTAATTTCTTGCCTAGACCTCAATCAAGCTTTAAAACACCCCAAGATCCCCCATTATGATACATTTGTGTAATTTGTGGTTCCTACTAAAATTCAGGAACACTAACGCTCACCAGAAAGAAATCTACACCTAAATGGCACGAAACATTTTACTTTTGACAAATAAATGGAGCGAAAAGTCCTAAAATGGCCAAACTAATGAGGCGAATGCCTTCAGGTCTCATAAGTAATGAGGCTAGACAAGAGGAAGAATGGGTTCCATAAACAAAAAATCCCCTGACTAACTAACAGCAGGGTGATATTTAATTTCAGTTCGTGTAGCCTTAAACTCCCAAAACCAAACAATATATCCTGCACAACTATTACAAGACCATTTATCCTGAGTATTGACGAGCATGAATATAAAGTGTGGCTACCGATTTATAAACTTGAGTGGCTTACAGCGAGCCTAAAGTTATTCCAAGTTCTGGAAATGGTAAGCTGTAGACTGGCAGTAAAGTTTGTGAGAGCGAGAGGCGGGGGTAGATTGCGTGATTCAGAACGATCGGTGAATACATCTTCTCTCAACACTCTTTGGAAAGTAATAAAGTAAATACGAGGTGCCGTTGTAAAGGCTTATCCCTCAATACCTTCACCTGACCTGACACCTGGTGTTGTCACACGAACGTATTTGCCTGCAATTCGATAAGGAAGTTTGTTCTCATGACATGTAGGGGTACTTTTGACTTGTTATGAGATGCTAGACTGAAGTAAGATTTTGTCACTTGGCGAGCGATAGCGAGCTACCATATTTTGGATAATGAGTTAGACAGCTGACGACATTTGTAAAATTTTTGATAGATAAATGTGTCCGGCGAAGTCGTATTTCTACATAAGATGCTGGCTCGCTATTGCTCGCCAGGAAAAAAATCGAAACCTGGATGGGGATAAATGTCTTAAAACAGTAGGCTGAACGGGACCGAATGGATACAACCGAGAAAGATAAAAAAAGCAGGTCACCCCCCTTAAATTCGTGTACCCTATAGATCCTGTAGTGAGAGAGCTTGACCATCTTTATCTTTGGACGCCATTTTGGTGCCTCAACTATCAAAGAACGAGGTTTTATTGTTACTTTGATCGTGTAGAATGTATACCCAAAGACCAAACTATATAATATATCCAAAGACCAAACTATATAATATATCCAAAGACCAAACTATATAATATATCCAAAGACCAAACTATATAATATATCCAAAGACCAAACTATATAATATATCCAAAGACCAAACTATATAATATATCCAAAGACCAAACTATATAATATATCCAAAGAGCAAAACATATAATATATCCAAAGACCAAACTATATAATATATCCAAAGACCAAACTATATAATATATCCAAAGACCAAACTATATAATATATCCAAAGACCAAACTATATAATATATCCAAAGACCAAACTATATAATATATCCAAAGACCAAACTATATAATATATCCAAAGACCAAACTATATAATATATCCAAAGACCAAACTATATAATATATCCAAAGACCAAACTATATAATATATCCAAACACCAAACTATATAATATCCTGTACCAGTATTCCCAAGAGTTTATTGTGGGTATGAAGATATTCGAAGGTAATGGAAGGAAGATATTACCAGTGGCACCAAGATGGCGGTGGTTGACCGATGTTTGTTACTATAGGGTCTCTAGTGTATATATTATTGGGCCGTTCCTTTCAACATTGTAAAAGCTTTCCCTATGACCTTTCCCGATCCAGATTGACCCTTATCGTTTATTTGTATAAGGGTTAATCTGGGTCGGGAAAGGTCGCAGGGAAAGCTTTTATGATGTTGAAAGGAACGGACCATAGAATATACAGCCGTCAAAGCCCGTGTACACATAATCACTGTTCAATTATCTTGTTAGTCAAGATTCTTTAACACATTTATGATGCCTTTTATTATCCCCTTGAGCTTTATGGCCTATTTTGACAATATATTTTGGATATCGTTATGTAGTTTTTATGAAGGACCTCTTGGAATGTGAGGGGACAAAACCAGCTCAATTATGCCTCTGGCTCCCACAGATCCTTCCTAATCTGAATAACATCGTCTAATGATAGCAAAAATGAATGACTAAAATACGTCATAATCCTCAAAGGCTTGATGTGTTCGATAATGAACACCAAATCAGCAAGGACATCAACACTGTGATCAAATTCATACTCTTAACCCACTGAGGATTGATGACGCAATTATTTTCTGTTTTCTGGTTACTATTAGGCGACTTTACTCATTTATTTATTTATTAAGGACCGGATGGTGTTCCTCTTGTTGTACTCAAAGACTGCTCTTGCGTGCTGACTCCCTGACTAGGCAACCTCTTTAGTCTCTATCTTTCATCTAACGTCTTTCCTTCTAGCACTCATTCAATTTGTCCCAAAGAAGGGTGACCACTCTCAATGATCTTACTATCGTCCAATTGCTCTGATTTCTTGCATCTCTAAAAATTAGAAACTATTCTTGATCCAAAATTCCTTAACCATTATCTTTCCATAAACTACTTTCAGATCGCCAGATGGTATCCTTAAGGGCAGCTCTACTGGTGATCTTGTTTCATATCTTACTAACTCTTAGTTCATCCTCCTTTCGGGACTTGGTGAGACCTATTACACTAGACATATCAAAAGGCTTTGGTAGAGTCCGACACAACTCTATTTTCTAAGCTACCCTCCTTCGGTTTCTATCCCTCCATATGTGCCTTTATCTCAAATTTTCTTTCTGGCCATTCCATAACTGCGGTTGTGGACAGCCATCACTCACTTCCTCAACCTATCAACTCCGGTGTTCCTCAGGGTTCTGTCCTGTCTCCAGTTATCTTGCTAATATACATTAATGATCTCCTCAACTGTACATCTAGTCCTATCCAATCCTATGCTGATGACTCTACACCATTCAACTAGTTTTCCACAACGACCCAATATGCAATCACTCAAAAACTCACATGATGAAGCCATAGCATGCTTATCTTCTGATCTATCAACTATCTCTGATTGGGGCAGAAATAATCTTGTTACCTCCAATGCTTCCAAAAACCCAATGTTTCCTTCTTTCTACCAGTCATGATTTTCCGCACGTCTTTCCCTTTTTCTTCAATAACACATAAATCTTCTTTTAGTATTCTTGGTGCTTCTTTTTATCCTGACCTTTCTTGGAAAGATCGTTTTACCACACTTGCTAAAACAGCTTCCTAGAAGTTAGGTGTGCTCAGCCGTTTCTGTGGGTTCTTCACCCCCGCACAGGTTCTTGCTTTGTGTAAGAGCACAGTGCGCCCATGCATCAAGTATTATTCACATGTGTGGGGAGGTTCCACCCAAACCACACTTTTCGAAAGGGTAGAGCATAAGCAATTTGCCTCATCAACTCACTTCCAGCTCTTACTATAGTTCCCAACAATCTCTTTATATACACTGCAATGTTGCACCTTTTTCTCTCTTCCATCGGTATTACAACAATCAGTATTCTTCAGAGTTCTCTCCCGCCTCCTTTAGGAAGAGTGGGAAGCACCCGCCTTTCAACACAATCCCTCTCCTATTCTGTCCAGCTCTCAAACCCAAGAATTAACTAATTGTTATCAGTCTTTGTTATGATCAACAAGTGAACTCTGGAACTCTCTTCCTCCATCACTCTTTCCTTCATCCAATGACTCAGACTACTTTAAACTTCGTATTTCCTTGCAGTTTGACCCCAACTTCCCTTGAATTTGGCCCGCCGTCATTCATTCAACTTTGGGGAAGGCACTCGTCACATGTACATAGTAAACAAATCATATATATATATATATATATATATATATATACCGGTATATATATATATATTATATATATATATATATATATATATTATATATATATATATATATATATATATATATATATATATATATATATATATATATATATATATATATATATATATATATATATATATATATATACACAATTAGGATTGGTATATGGAAGTCAGAGAGTAGATTGGGATAGTCTTTACCCTTCTATTTCCCACAGATCCTTCCTAGGTTGTATAAAATCTTCTAATGATAGCCAAAATAATGTGTCAAATTGCGTCAAAATCCTCAAGGATACCACTGTTAGCTATATGTTGTATTTTGTACATACAATATTTCCAGTGCAATTGCTCTCAACCACCGCCAGTGCTGTGGTTGCCATACATAAGAGGAGACTTTTTTGTCTTTTAAACTATTTTTCTGTTTAGTTTCCTCTCTAGACTTCCATCAAGCTTAACAAAAATACCCCCAAGACCACTCTTCGATAATTGTTTGTTCATTTTTTTCTGCAGAAAAAACGGCCCTGCCAAAAGCCAGTTTCTCCTAAATTGCAGATTCACTCTTGCTAGCCAGGAAATTATCGTCACCTAAATGACACAAAAGGTCATGGAATTAACAAAGCAATCGGGCGAAAGGTCCTAAAATAGCCAAACGTCTTAAATTCTCAAAACTAATGGGGTTAAGCATAGGAGAGAAGGGGTTCCAGAAATAAAATACCCCTCTGAAATTAGGGTAAATCATTAGATGATACTCAGTAATATATATATATATATATATATATATATATATATATATATACTGTATACTATATATATACTGTATATACTGCATACATCTGGAGATACTTATGAAAAATGTTTCGTATTGGTAGAGTTTTCCATGAATTATGCATGTGTTGGGATTCCTGTGGGTCCATCCAATCATCTCGTTTATAGCGCATCCCGAGCCTCTCATGCCCAGGAACCCTCGCCTCAAAATATTTTATACTACTCCTAGTAAAGATTTTTTGAGGACATTTCTTAATTTTACAGGATTTTCGGTCACTTTAATGCAGTTCTCAGCGTACTGTACATAAGGATAGACCAGTTCGAATCTTTGAACTTTAAAAGACAAGTTCTGATACACTGGTCTATAATAATGTATTGTACTGTTTCATTTGCGTTCGTTACTGATAGTGATGGGTGCTTTGTTGCCTATTACTCATGAACACATAATCTTCGGAAGTTGAGATGTTCACAAAATACTGTATATTGTGTTTTGGTTTATAAAGGGCTATAATGTCAAAGAAATACGATGTTTTCTACTGTCACAAAAAATTGACCATATGCGAGTTTCAGTGTATAAGGAAGTTGGAGTCGTAAACATTGATACTAAATATAAAAGCAATAATAATGTTGGTGTCATATGTGGAATTTGATTTTATGTATTTATAACTCCACTACGACCATAATTTAGCTGGTATTTGATGAAATTATCAATGTTTACAGCTCCAACTTCTGTACAGCCCAAAAGTTGCAAGTGGTCATATGTTGGATTCCATACTCATCTCTTCCAACTAGTATACTGTATAATTCCTTCCAGCATGAGCTAGAGCCATCACAATTTATCTGATTATACAGAATATTTATCTTGGATTTTCTTTCAGTATGAACTAGAGCCACGCTGCTGACTCCCTCTAAATGTCATCACCATCATCAATACCATCAGCCAGAGTCAGTCCACTACAGAACAAAGTCCTCTCCCAAACCTTGCCAATATAACCGATCAGTTCCATCCCACCCCAGCAAACATTAACATTTCAGCCTTCACTCTGGTGCTCATTCGTTCTGAAGTAATCCGTAATGTAAATAACTAATGAGATGACGGGGTTGCAAACCAGGGACAAAGCAACCCCCGCAGAGGTTCTAACAATGCAGGTAAATGAACAACCTACAAGATTCAAAATAGCTGCAGTGAAGGAGAGCAAAAGGACAAGGAAAAAGAAACAGCTGAAGTTGGAAAGGGAAACCACACAGTTCCCCCTAGTTTCCCATGCTTTAATAGCTGCAGAGATAATACAGTCTACCCAAAAAGGAGAACGTACCCATGCTCTAGTCCCTGCAGGTATAGGACAGTCTACCCGCCAAAGGAATCCTACTCATTACAGTAGAGGTTTTGATACCCCATTTAATGTACCTTTGTTTATACAATAAATACGAGTATAATTATTCTGTGTGTTTATTATGTTTTGGGAGAGTGATTGAGGAATCTAGAAGTACATTTATCAAGCGAGATATGTTCCTGATGAGCATTATCTGATTCTAAGTATCCGAAACCCGGATTATACAAGAATACATAACAAAGCGAGTTGGATTACAACCCGGCATAACGACTAAGATACCAGCCCTTGTTATAGATGTGGAGGAGTTAGGGCTGCGTAAACTATACTGTATGTATGGCGGTCATAAACTACTAAAGGGAGAGGTATTGGAGTAGGTAGTCGAATCAGGTTTTCACACATTTATTATTTTTATTGTGAATGGAGATATAGGGCATAAGAGTCCCAACATGACATAACAATTATATCAGGCAGTTTATTTACCTGGGGTTCACCTTAAGGAGGTTACCCGTAGCAAGGTCAAATGGAAGCAATTAGGTATCAACTTTATTATATATACCTGTACAAATCAGATCTAGGACAATAATAGATACATGACATAATTATACAGAATTTGACAAGGATGATACATGTTAAATAATCAAGAATGATGCTTGGGTGTGGTTGGAATGAATGGTGTTTCTAGCTGGATTCAAAGAAGATACAAGGTAAGGCAGAGTTTAGCTATGTATGAGTAGGCAGTGACTGAGTGGTCATTCCGACATGTGACAATCTACTCATAAGATGGCGATATTAATTCTGATAGCGTACTGAAGGTTTGACTTGGAATTACGACTAATCAATTGCAAGTTACGTTAAGAGAGGGCCTGATAGACAGACCACGGATAATCTCAGCAGTGAGGCTGACCGAGATAATTAAGCGCTTTTATGTCCAACAACGAATGGCTTCGGCAGTGAGACTGACCGAGGGACCAGGCGATATTGAATACTCCTTGTTTCTACCACACTGAGACTTTGGGCTTTGGAGCACCTAGGGAGGTCATGGACACTCAGCTCAGGAGGAAGGTGAGATAACTTTCCTAACCTGGTCTGAGTACATGTTCACTCCTTAGATCTTCCTAGGCCAGGGTTGGCTACATTGAAAAAGGGCATTTTATATTACATGTTCAGGTTTATGAAGTTAGGATTATGTAACATTCTTGTAAATCTAATAATTGAAAACAATAACAAGATTTACAAGAATATTACATAATCCTAACTTCATAAACCTGAACATGTAATATAAAATAACATGCAACAAACCATTTCGACCTGCACCTTACGACTATTCCGGGAGAACTAACTAGATTATAACTAATACTAACTAATACTACTTTTCTCCCTAGATCTCCACCAACTTTAAGCAAACACAAAGATACTCCCAAGATCCCCTTTGAGATAATTTTGTTCAATTTTCGGTAGAACAATGTTCGAGCCGGAGGCCAGTTCTTCCTAAATTCCAAACTCGCTTTCGCTCGCCAAGAAACTATCAACACCTGAATAGGACGATATGTTTTACAATCCCCAAACTATCTGGGCGAATTTCCTAAATCTCAAAGCTAATGGAGCTTAACAAAAGAGAGAAGGAGGACCAGATATCTCCCATTAATGCAAATGTAGGGAATAAGCACACTTTATAATAGTACAGGTTTAAGTAAAGTAGTATGAAGAATTGTCACATTAAACTTGTTTAAATAGATCCATGTATTAAATACAATGTTTTAATATATATCATGTTTGTTTTCTAGGATCGTTGGTGCTTCACCTGATGATGAACAGAGAAGTTGTTCGAAGTATTGTCAAAAGCTTGATCAATAAGCAATGAAAATGGAGTTGATGTTTGCTCTCGTCATCATATTTATTCTCAAGATCCGGTAACCTAGCGGCCAACCTACTACTGATATATATATATATATATATATATATATATATATATATAAATATATATATATATATATATGTATATATATATGTATATATATATTATATATATATATATATATATATATATATCTATATATATATATATATATTATATATATATATATATATTATATACAGTATATATATATATATATATAGATTATATATATATATATATACAGTATATATATATATATATATATATAATATATATAATATATATATGTATATGTATACAGTATATATATATATATATATATATATATATATATATATATATATATATATATACAAATAAATACATAAGTAAATACAAAAAATAGATGAGGCTAATATTTACCCTAGTCCTCTATGTGTCTCCCTATGCCTACACCCTTTTTTATATTTTCCCTTTGACCAGCCCTTTATCCCTTTATCCAGGGTCTTATTGATTCATTTTTCCATTAACCCGTTAAGCGCGAGCTTTTGGTATAGCACATGTAAGCTTAAGCGAATAGGGTTAATAATGGTATCAATTCCCCTATATATATGCTGCCACCATCACAGGTTTACCCTGGGATTAATTAGATAACTCAAATTAATGTTAGATAAATGGTAAGGTTAGGTAAATGAAACTTGAGAATAATTAAGAATAGTATAACAAAAGATATCTTAAGACTTATTCAGAAATACACTAATATATTGATTGTATAAGTATTCGTATCAGTACGATTAATTCAAGTATGTTATATAGTCTGGTTATCACACACGGAGCTAACCTATGACCCTTCGATGAGCGAGCCGGGGTCTCTCTTGTTTCTGCCCTCGCTCTCTGGATACCCACCTTATATTATGTTGGGTTACGCCCCTCTTTATGACGTAAAACCACTCATTATCATTCACGTGTACTTCACGACCAATCCTAGTACCTGTCAATAATGACGTCATAAGGTGTGGCTTCCAACGTGACCTGTTCTGGGTAACTTTCCATCAGAGCGGTCACGTGTAACCAACTCTATTGTGAGATCTCGGGAATGCTGACTAGAAGCTGATGTCTACTTAAACCTCAGATTCTAGGCGCCCAGTACCACTTGCCTCCATCATATACAGTCGGTGTAAGAAATATTATGTTTACTAATATGAGTAGTTGTATTAAGGTTATAATAGTGAGATATACTTTAAATATGTATTCTAGTGTTTAAGTAGTTCATGGAGTAATAGTTGGATATATTGGAGTATCTAACACAGATATCCTTATCCTTAAGATATCCTTAAAGATAAGCGAAATAATTTCTTCCCCCGAAATTACTCCCAAACAAAATATAATAGAAAGTGATTATAGTATCAAGAATACATTTTTAGGTTTTGTGATTTTTTGTTTGTTTTTCTTTTTGTTTTTGTAAAATTAATTGAAGTTTGTAAATTTATTATATAAAAGGGAATTTAAAATTAAGAAAATCTGGAAGAAAAATGTACATAAGAACAATATAAAGAGATTATATATATAAATATAAGTGGACCCATACCCCAAACAACAAAGACATAAGAGCAAATCGAACATAACTGAAGCAATGTAGAGAAAGTTTATCATCCTTTCGATAGGATCCACCAATTACTACACCACTTTGTCAATGTCTTTGATCGAATTTTTTACCCAGTCGTCAGTTGTTTTGAAATATGAATATAATAAATAGCAGGGTATAGTCCAAGTGAATATGTCAATTACAATTGATAACTCGTGTTTCAAGAGTTATAATACTAGATTTCAACATTGATAACACTGTGATGAATTCGTAGATGTAGAGTGCAACTAATGTTCAATATAGATAAACACTACGTTGAAGCTTATACTAAGGAAAAGGAAGAGATAGGTAATATCTTTGAATTCTGGTTTTCAACACGGAATACCAAGGAAAGAAAATTAAACCAATCAGATAATATGCAATATGCAAACAACAAATAACATGTTCAAAATAGATATACAGTATACATAACAAAATTTACATAGAATATATTAAAAACAAATGCTGAAGATAGAAAATCTGAAAAAGAACAATTCCAATATACAAATAAAATCTATGCAAGGTAAGTTAAACACGGAATCGTACCAACAAAAATGCCACAGGTCTGTTTACAAGCCCCTATTGCCTTACACATAATGAAAACAATTTATGGTCTAACATTTTGGATAATCTCAATCCTTGTCAACCTACCCTCAATGTTCCTGGAAATTACAAGGAAAATTATAATTAAAATAAGCACGACAAGACCAGTGAACAGTGGCAGAGGGTAGATGTACTCAGGGCGAACGCAATGCATGAACGACAACGTATCCATGGATGTGTTAATCAGCTCCAAATTGTCAATCTCACGCGAAATTATCTTGGGAAATGAAAAGTTGTTCGTAATATTTACTTCAGACGGAATGCTAGCAAACAGAATATCATGTTCCGTGAACGAAAGCATGTGAGTGAAAGATGGGTAAAGAGTAAGATGTGACGAAACCAACAGACACGAGTACCTTACATAAACTTGGCCAATACATGATTCATGAAAAGGTTACCCTGCACGGTCCGGGCAAGTAATCAGTAGTTCTGAAGCAGTCACAAAATAAAGACAATTAGTATTAATTACGTGAACATGGAAAAATGGGTGTAATTGAACCGGAGTGAAATTAGTTATCCAGGATATCGGCATTGCCAATAATAGCTTGAACGCATTTGTTAGACCTCATTGGCAGTAAAGGAACAGCAGACGCTGGACAAATAGTAAACAAGCCGAGAGCCGTGTGACACCACGCATGAACAGTGGAGGAACTCAATAACGAATAGTATTCATCCGTATACTACCCTTTCGAAACTAGCAAAATCTCGGCAGGAAAATTAATAGTGAGCAAGGAATTATGAAATTTTACTGGAAAAGGTATAATTTCAACCCAAGACATACTCATGTCAGAAGCAAAAGGGATCAAAATGAGAAATTTACCGTGACTCACGTACACCTCGAGGAAAGGGTGATAAGACTCTAATTCTGAGTGAACCACCAACGGTACCAAATCAGATTCCCTCTTTGCCAATTTCAGCAACTTGTATAAGTCAGCCAAGGGAAGTAAGTCAGATGTCACTAGTCCGTTCTCCGCGTGAACTAAAGCATGCATATAACATTCAAAATTCCTCCCCCAAAATAGTAGATATAATATCCCGGTATCCATAATACCAAGACACGCCCTACAATCCTTCCTACGACACCCATCTGAGGAACCGAAAACAAAATTATGACTAAAAAATTTCATGTAAAATGAATCCAAATTAATTCCCAAACTGTCTACCCACCATTGAGCAACAAAATTACCTCCCTCTTTAACAAAAGCAACATTACTCGACCTTAAATTATATTTATGAGCACCCGTTGTCTTTGTAGGCCGTTTACGTCCCCTAACATTCCTCGGACTCATCGGTTTATGGTCAACAGAAATATCTTCATAACCAGGTAAATTGCGTATAACACGTTTCAAATGATTCATATGAGCCCTTTTCTCAACGCCCTTTTCTAAGTGTTTTATAACAGTACTATTCCTGTCGACTGAAATTACGCGGTAAGGACCCTCGAAAACAGGTTGTAATTTATCATTGGCGTAAAATTCCCTCAAATAAACAAGATCCTCTACAACAATATTAACATTCCTCTTATGTTTATTCTCTACGTCCATCATGTCTTCCTTTGATTTCGAAAGAGAACTGCGTAATGTCTTATAAATAGACCGAAAATTATTCAAGTGATACAGCACGTAATCATGGCTGTTATAAACAGGAGAATTAGACTGAACTAGCGAATTATGAGGGAGTCTCATGTCTCTACCAAAAACAATAAAATAAGGCGAATCCGCAATTGAGGAATTTATCGAACAATTTAGTGTTGATTCTGCAAAGTGCAAAACTGAATCCCATGTACTCGTATCACGATCTAATAATAAGCCGCGAAGAGCACGGATAAGAGATTGATTAGCGCGTTCCGCCAAGCCATTAGACTGGGGTGAATGAGGACAAACAGTAACATGATCTATATTATATTCATCGCATAGTTTCGTCATATTAGAATTACAAAATTCTTTACCATTATCAGTTATAATTGTATTAGGACAACCAAATTGACACACGATGTCCGCTAAAAAATTATTAGCGACCGATTTCGCCTCTTTATCCTGCAACACCGATAACACGACATACCGTGAAAAGTGACAAATAGTGAGCATAATGCATTGACTTCCGGCGTCAGTCAGTGGAAGTTTCAATAAATCTATAGCAACCACATCGAAAGGATACGTAGGAATCGGATATTCCCCGATGTTCACATCCGGGATCAACTTAGGTTTAATAGTGGTACATGTAGAACAACAGTCAATATATCTATCTATATCCTTTTTCATCGTCCGCCAATAATAATTTATCTGGGCTTGTTGACGCCAAACACCGAAGCTTCCCCGGATGCCCAATTGTATCATGTCCATGTAAAATAGGCAATACAGTACTAATTTGCGAATCTGGAATGACTAGTTGCATTATTACCCTGTCATTTAAATCCATCTTCCTGTACAAACACCCTTCATGCATTACAAAATTAGAATAATCAAAACCTGCTAAGTCGGGGTGACAAGGGACATTGCCGCTAAAATCAGCCGATTCCAAAGCAAGAATGACTTGACCCCAATAACTATCTTTAAGCTGGTCTAACGCAATACTTTTACTGCACAATAGTGCGTTAACCGACACTAGAGCAACAGGATTCCTTGATAACGCATCGGCAACTGTGTTGAGCTTGCCTTCAACGTACAATAATGTAGGATTGTATGATGCTAATGTTAACTTCCACCTGGCACGTCTACCCGTGAGAAGTTTATCATCAAACAATTTAATTAGAGGCTTATGGTCTGTCCAAACAGTTACATCATAACCATATATTACCTCACGAAATATATTTAAAAAAACGCCCAAATTAGCGCTGCACCTTCTAAATCGGTAACACAATAATTCTGTTCCGCAGGTTTTAAAGAACGGCTAGCGAATCCTAACGGCCGTAAGAGATTCCTATCGTCATACTGTATAAGAACAGCTCCAAACCCAGTATATGATGCATCAGAATTAATATAGAAAGGTTTCTTAACCCTTAATTAGCGGCGAGCAACATAAGTCGAGTTAAAAAAAGCTGGACTATGTGGCGGCGCTCGACATAGGTCGAGTGGCAATTTCAGAGAGAGAGACAAGTGGTGGCAGGAGACTAGCGAGCGTATGACTGCTCCAGACCACCGCGGCGAACCTACTGACACAAATCTCAGCTCCCTCCTCCCTCTCTCACTCGCTACATACTCAATTATGTACCGAAACTACCGAATTACCTGCTTTTTGCACTCGCGTTGCACGGTTATTGCAAGAAAACTATCCATCATACAAGGATCGTTATGGTGTCATTCGAAAGCTCTGTTTATGCCCTTTCAGGGATAGGTACTTGTTTTACGTTCTGGGTCTTATTTAGGCATGAAAATGATCACGTAAACAGCCCTATTTTGGCTAAAAACACCCCGCTGTGCGGTACATATAATAAACCGCATAGGCCGCTCGTAAGGTGTTAAAATCAGGGAAAGCAAGGGTCGGTCGAGATGTTAAACTCGCCTTTAATTCAGCAAAAGAACCCTCTTGTTCAACTCCCAACAAAAATTCAACGTCCTTCTTGAGTAAAATATATAGAGGCTTCGCGATACTAGCGTAGTTCTTTAAAAAGCCCTATAGTAGCCCGATAGGCCCAAAAATTGCCTTAACTGTTTTACGGTAGTGGGCGTAGGAAATTTAGTGATACAATTTGTCAATTGAGCAGTGGTATTTACCCCGTCCGGAGTTAATTCATGCCCCAAAAATGACAGTTTCTTTTTAAAGAATTCACATTTACTGATTTTAATTTTTAATCCTGCCTCATTTAATTTAGAAAGTATATTTCTCAGTGCGATAAGATGTTCCTCTACCGTTCTAGAACAAATTATAATATCGTCTATATATACATAAACATTGTGACCGATCAATCCTGCCAATACATTATTCATTAATCTCTGAAAAATTGCAGGTGAATTTTTAAGGCCCATGGGTAGACGTTTATATTAAAAAATACCGGAAGGAGAATTAAATGCTGTATATTGCCTTGATTCCGGTGATAACCAAATTTGATGAAACCCACTCGAAAGATCGAGGGTTGAAAAGACCTTGTTATTCGTACCCAAACTAGCAAGAATTTCCGGTATCGCCGGCATATGAAAATTATCAGTCTCCGTAATGGTATTAAGTTTTCTAAAGTCTACCACGACTCTAAACTCCCCCTTCGCCTTCTTCGGAACTAAGAAAAGAGGTGATCGCCAAAGTGACGTTGATGGTTGAATTACGTCCTGAGAAAGTAAATCTGAAACATGTTTATCAGTCAATTTCCGTTGACTGTGCGATAAGCGATACATAGGCAGGTAAACGGGCTTCTGATCCTTGTCACTCAACACAATTTTATGGTCCATAATGTCAGTAAACCCCATAGCGTCCCCTTTCAAATGTACGGACTCATTAAATTCCCTCAATAACGCCTCAAGCGGACCCTGAGCCTCAGGAAAGTCGGTACCTTGTAAATCCTCGTAAATCTTACGCATCCTATCCTCCATACCAGGAGAGTTCCCTGTGCGCACTGAAGCCACGGGAAGAGAATTAATTTCTTCGAATTTACAAGGTACACAGGAAGCATTACATAACTTCGTATCCGCATATAATTACATTAAGCCATTTGTGGTATTTAAAATGAAAGTTTGGAAAACATTGGTGTCATCCACCTCATGTAACGCTTGACCGAACGTAATACCCTTGATCGCTGAGGAATCGGGTAATAATACAACATAATTTACTGTACTCTTAAGATTGTTCGCATAAACATTAACAACCTTCGCAGAATGCGGTTCAACAATATTATTACAGTGAATGAGAATATCAGAATCCCCCATAGATTGTTCTAAATAATCATGCAATTTAATCTCGACAGCGGGAAGAGCGGGGTTGGTAGTGTGGACGAGCCGGCATCTATCTCCCCTGATATTCCTACCAGATGTACGACGCTTCGCCTGAAAGGTTTTATCACTCTCCACAACGCCCTTACGTACACCCCTTGATACAAATTGTAAATTTTCTGGGAAGCTAGATGAGGCCTCAATAAAAGTACCATCAATAGATACACCATTCATCTCTAGACTTAAAATAAATTTACGGTCCCTCATTGTCATAAAACCCAACAGAAGGTCCGAAGAGATATTTAAACCCTGAACAACGTACACTTTCTCCGTCATTAAATCCAAGTCCTCATGCAATGCTAACAGTAAGTATGTAACCCCCAATATTGAAATATTATCCCCTGAAACACTCTGAAGAATAACATCGGGGAATTCAAGTTTAAACGAATCATCATGATTCAATTTGTTAGAGACAGAGCTAGACATTAGGTTCACAGGAGAACCTGTATCAATTAAAACACTTATTTCTGTATTATTTACACATGACTTCAAAATGAACGAGTCAGGTGAATGCATAAGGACACTTATCATTAACATAGGACATTCCGGAGTTTGTGTACATTGATATTTTACGTTACGGTTGCTTGGGAGTGATCGTAAGCTTTCCCCGACCTAGGGTGACTGGCTTTCCAATCATCCAAATCTACCTTCACTTCCGGGCAAGTTCCGGTCCTGTGATCATTACACTTGCATCTACGACAGAAAGGTTGCTTACCTGCCGTATATTCATATAGCTCCTTGGCCTTGATGTTACAACGAGGGACAATGTGACCCCGTCCCCCACAATAAAAACACATAACATCCCTGTGTTGACCAGATGCGCCGGTAGCCATTATCGCAGGTCTCTGCGCGCCCTGACCGCCTCCGCCTGCGGCCCGCGGTCGACCACCATTCCCCTGATAACGAGGCGATTGATGGTTCCATGTTTGAGAGCTGTAACTCTGTCTACTTTGACTTACTTGTGCAGGTTTATGGAATTTGGGAAAAGAACTGTTTGAGGAGAACTGCTGGGGATTTCTATGTGGTTGAGAGTTCTTATTTGGTTGACTCTGTTTAGGGAAATTCTGTTTAGGCCCAGGTTGAGCTGGGGAAACAGGTAGGGAATTCCTAACGGCAGCACACGAGAACTGAATTTGCTCGGTGGTTACACCGCTAGTATCACAAGACTTCCTAAGTTCCTTCGATAATTTATTGAGAGACATTGTTGGAGGGAACTCGATACGTCGTGCGATTGGTTTCACGGTGTCTGGTATATTGTTATCTTACTGTCCTCAAACCAGGAGTGACGAACTAGATCCTGCGACATACAGTTCGTGAACTGTGAACACTGCGCCAATAATGTATCTACTGACAGATTTTTCTTTTGCTTCAATAGCTGATCGGCGAAATCATGGAATTTCGCAAATTCCCCTTTAGCTGACGACCCAAACTTCTCTAGGAATTCTAGCCTGAACTCATCGTAAGTCTTAGCATGTATGAGGTCATCGCAAGCCAAAAGTTACCCAGCTGGTATATTCCCTTTGTCAATTTTCGAGCGAAAAATTTCAATTTTGGCCCTCTCCTGTGTGATACCCTTTGCTGCAATTTCCGTCTCTACATCATCCAAAACTGAAAAAATATTTCTGTGTTCTTCCAACCCAGTGAAATTTTGTACGGCCTGACCATGGGTCACACTTAAATGAAAAGCCTGGGGTTCGTTACCCGACATAATGACGTTATTTTCGGGAGGTGTGGGAATTACTATACTAGGCAATGGTTCCACATAGGTGGGGGTCGTATCTCGGAAAGTCCCGCTTCTTAACACACTCTGATTAACATTTTGATACAAAGGTGGAGATCCCGTAAAAGCCGGATTTGCTTGAGATTCAATCTCTGAATAATGATTATCAAAATCACTCCAATAATCGTCCGAAAAATCGTCTCCGCTATCCTCAGCAATATTAGATAATTCGGGATCAACTGGATTGATAGCGGGAACCTTAGGCCTTTTTTTAAACAGTCGTTTTAATGACATGTGGAAAATTCACTTGATACACATATTATATATAAAATCCTCCCAAATATATATTAAATAATTCCTGTAAAAAAAAAAACGCACAATAAATCTTGAATCTAAATACACCCTATTTTGCACAAATTAATTAATTAATTAAAAGGCAGTGATAAAAAAAAATGAATTACACAATTGAATGAATGTATTGAATTAAGATTGGTATAATTTTATGGATAGAAATATGCACTTAAAACCTCCAGTAACACGTTACCTCTTCAATGTCACGCCTGGCTGTATCGTATATCCTCACTCAAACCAAGGAAAGATACAACTGCCTGCAGTGCCTCTTGGGTATGCTAGGCTGAAGAGAATTGTTGTGAGTTAGCTGCGGTGGAGCTTGGGTGGTTTTCAGTGCCGGCGACGTCCAGAATTCGGCCTCAAACCACTGTCAGTCAGCGTTGGTCCTCCTAAGTCAGGCCAATCACACCACACGTCGGTACCATATCCATGTAGACTCCTCCTCCGTCAGACAAAGTTGAGGATTCCCTGCTTCCGCCGCAAGAATATTTTGACGAATTTGCGACCAGCCCCGTAGTTGTGTGGGGGAGCGTTGCAGGCAGGGAGGGAAACTTGCCAGATGTACAAGTGTTTCAGCCCGCCGTGTGTTAATTATATATATGTATACAGACTCCAGTGACTTGAATTAAATACTTTTAGTAGCTTTAGCGGTCAATTAATCGACACGTGAGTGTAGCCTCTTGTAACAAAAAAGGACCACCGCTGCACACCATGTAAGCTTAAGCGAATAGGGTTAATAATGGTATCAATTCCCCTATATATATGCTGCCACCATCACAGGTTTACCCTGGGATTAATTAGATAACTCAAATGAATGTTAGATAAATGGTAAGGTTAGGTAAATGAAACTTGAGAATAATTAAGAATAGTATAACAAAAGATATCTTAAGACTTATTCAGAAATACACTAATATATTGATTGTATAAGTATTCGTATCAGTACGATTAATTCAAGTATGTTATATAGTCTGGTTATCACACACGGAGCTAACCTCTGACCCTTCGATGAGCGAGCTGGGGTCTCTCTTGTTTCTGCCCTCGCTCTCTGGATACCCACCTTATATTATGTTGGGTTACGTCCCTCTTTATGACGTAAAACCACTCATTATCATTCACGTGTACTTCACGACCAATCCTAGTACCTGTCAATAATGACGTCATAAGGTGTGGCTTCCAACGTGACCTGTTCTGGGTAACTTTCCATCAGAGCGGTCACGTGTAACCAACTCTATTGTGAGATCTCGGGAATGCTGACTAGAAGCTGACGTCTACTTAAACCTCAGATTCTAGGCGCCCAGTACCACTTGCCTCCATCATATACATTCGGTGTAAGAAATATTATGTTTACTAATATGAGTAGTTGTATTAAGGTTATAATAGTGAGATATACTTTAAATATGTATTCTAGTGTTTAACCCTTATTTAGCGGCGAGCAACATAAGTCGAGTTAAATAAAGCTGGACTATGTGGCGGCGCTCGACATAGGTCGAGTGGCAATTTCAGCACGTAATGTGGCTGAGAGAGAGAGACAAGTGGTGGCAGGAGACTAGCGAGCGTATGACTGCTCCAGACCACCGCGGCGAACCTACTGACACAAATCTCAGCTCCCTCCTCCCTCTCTCACTCGCTACATACTCAATTATGTACTGAAAGTACCGAATTACCTGCTTTTTGCACTCGCGTTGCACGGTTATTGCAAGAAAACTATCCATCATACAAGGATCGTTATGGTGTCATTCGAAAGCTCTGTTTATGCCCTTTCAGGGATAGGTACTTGTTTTACGTTCTGGGTCTTATTTAGGCATGAAAATGATCACGTAAACAGCCCTATTTTGGCTAAAAACACCCCGCTGTGCGGTACACATAAATAAACCGCATAGGCCGCTCGTAAGGTGTTAAGTAGTTCATGGAGTAATAGTTGGATATATTGGAGTATCTAACACACACCCTACCGCCAAGGGACGATATTAGGCTTCATTCTCGCCTAAATTCGTAATTTTACGATAAATATCGTTATTACTTATTCATATGCGCCTATTTTATTTTTACTATGAAGATATTAACATGTAACAGCAATAAAACAAGTGGGAATAGTATTTCGGGGGTGAAAAAGACAAATTATTACCGATCCTCCAGTCATGATATGTGAGGCGAACGAGACGTATACCCTCTCTCTCAGAGGCCTAAAGATAGACTGAGGGCTCTCTCTTAATCTCTCTCTCTCTCTCCCCATGCACTCGATATGCGCAGAACACCTTGGAAGCGGGTTGAAGAGATTGGCGCAGTAAATAAACCGATAAACAAGGGAATAAGAGGACAAATAGGTGATAATTAAAGGGGGGGAAGGAGGGGGTTTTGACACATGTGGAGGAGTGATGGGAGGTATGGAGGGGAATTATCTCACTTAATCACATATTCCTTTGTTTTAAGTGTTACTGGGGCCTTTTACACTTTTTTGTTTTAGGCCTTGGATCTTAACCCGGGAATGGCTGCAAAGCTCTTAAGAAGTTTTACTGGGCAACGGCGGCAAAGCTCTTAAGAGGGAAGGCCTAGAAAAAACATTTTAAAAGGCCCCAGTAGCACTTAAAACATTTTTTGTTTTCCCTATACCTCATATCACTCCTCCACATCCCCTCCTTCCCCCCTTTCCCCTCCCCCCTTCAATTATCACCTATTTTCCCTGTTATTCCCTAATTCGTTGGTATATTTTGTTGCTAACATTAGCAAACTGTTTGGAGGATGTGCTTATGTGCCTAGCGAGTCTGTTGGCAGAGCTAGATGGTGGGGTGAATGAGTCAGTCAAGCTTGAGGCCTTGCAAGGGGAGGAGTTGCCTCACATTGCTCCACATTTCATGAATGGGCTGTTCCATGTTTATTCGCGATTTTGACCAGAAGAATTATATTTCCCCTTGTTTTATTGTTGTTACAGGTTACTATCTTCATAGTGAAGGTAAAATAGGCGCATATGAATAAGTAATAACGATATTTATTGTATAATGACGATTATAGGCATGAATGGAGCCTAATATCGTCGCCCAGAACAGTGGTGTTCAATACACCCTGCTCGCCGTTTATAGGTTAAGAGGTTCGTCGCCTTTCACCACCAAAACCTGTTAAGAGTCTTCTCGCTGTTCTCGGGTTAAGGGAAGTTTATTTTCTTATTGAATTACTTAGTTATGTATCTATTGATTTCTATAGTTTGCTCCCTAGACCTCAATCAAAAATGTTTACATTTGTCGGTAGCAAAATGTCCCTTCCATAGGCAGGTTTTTGAAAAGATGCAGGTTCGCTATCACTCACCAGGGAAATAATGACTCTTAGATGTCACAAAAGGTAAATATTGACAAAGACATGGGGCGAAAGGAATTAAAAGCGCAAAACAAAACAAAAATAAAATAAAGAATGGGGTCCACAGGAAACAAAAATATATATAAATTAAATGGGTCATGAGTAAAGTTAAAGGCTGATAATGAATGAGCTTAGACACGTAGTAAACAATGAATTTATGAATGGATATGTAAATGTAGTTATATTCGGCCTAAAACGAAACGTAATTTAGTTATATGTCTTATGATCAAGTGTAGTTACTATTAATAAGTACAGAGTATAATAAACAGTACTAGTAAATTATTGCTAAAAATCAGTAGATTACTATAAATCCATAAACACTACTAGTGCATGCGTACTGACCGGCAGCCATGTTTTGCTGACGTCCTAATGGTGCCATCTGAATGAGTAAACCTTTATGAAATTTATGATACTTTGGGTTGCGGATAAAACAATACTTACATAAACTACACTGAACTGCATAACACAGATGTATTCTATTCTATTGCATTGTGTGGTCTCTTAACGCTTAATACCAATATTATAATGTGCAGAGACATCTCAATATGATAGTATCATTATGCAGCAATCTATGGGTAAATGCAATATATAAGCAGGTGTGTACTTTATAGTTGTGTATAGTACTTGTAAAATCAAAGTATGTTAAAAGTTGAACGCTTTTAATAGTGTAGTTTAATTGACAATAGTTGGTGATTTTTTAAATTTATGAGCTAGTAAAGCACCCAACCTTGACAAAACACACGCCTTTACAGTGATGCCACACTTCTATAAATACTTAAGTCATGATCTAAAAAAGCGAATTTTAATGTTTTAGACGTGCATATTCCTTCAGATGTGATATATAATAAGTTTGGAATAGTAATATAAACGCAAATACATCTTACTACTAATAAAGCACGAATTTATACAAATTATTATTAGTGGTGGATGACTTTTTGTCAGAGTGAGGGTTGGTGTCTTCTACCTCTAATAGCCTTTTCCATCTATTTTTCATTCTACCTTTGTAGATTATTTTTTAATCGCGTAGGGATGCAGCGACCCCAGCGCCTGGCACTATCTGGTAGAGAGTGCCTCCTCTGTGGCGGAGGGGAAAGAATGTCCACCACCGTACTCCTTACGAGGCGCAAAAGACGGCTGAAAGGGGCAGGGGCGGTGGGCTAGGAATCCTCCTCCCCTTGCAAATTTACCTACTAATCGAGACAGCGTGAACCGCATAATAGATATCTATTTTACGAATAATATTTTCATAACCATTACATATATTACCTTATATAATACTTCATTAATACGGCAGAATATACAGTAGAAGGTAGTTGTATGTTTAAGGTTGTAATACAAATACACTCACAGTAAATAATGTTGAGTATCAGATGAATTACGCACAACATTATTTTATTAACTTCTATATTTTGGGCAGGTTTTCTATTATTTTCCGAAATGTTATACAGTTGAACACACTTGCATGAATTAGATACACACGCCCAAAACACGGTGGTGCTTTTAAAGTTGTAAGTTTTTAAATTTCCGATATATAGAACTTGTACTATAGCTTGCTCTGGTAATGCTTGATAGTATCTATAATGATCACGTTACGCACTATCAGAGTAGGCTACAATATAAGGTCGATAATTATTAATATCAGATTATAAGAGACTTACTACAATTTTGAAAACACCATCTTCATCTGGACATAATTATGTAGTTCATGAAAGTGTTTTCAACAGTAGACAATATAGGAAAATAATCGAAAACCCGCCTAAAAATAAAAGTTAACCAACTAGTATTGTGCCTACTTCGCCTTACACTCATCATTATCCATATTAGAATATTTGTGATATAACTTTTGAAAAAGCTTCTACCGTTTACTCTGCATTTCATGAAGTATTATAAAAAAAGCAATACATGTCAAGGTTGTGAAGATATTGTTTGTTAAAATATAATATCCATAAGCGGTTCACGCAGTCAACTGCCTGACTATACAAAAATATCGAGAAACAGCGTTACCAATGTCTGCCAGGTGGGTATCCGAATTATGCACCACCCTGTATGTAAAGCATCCACAGAGGTTCTCAGGGACTCTTACGGTGATTGGAGAGAGCGAGAGAGACTGTGTGTGAGGAGAGGTAGTAGGATATAGAGAGATGGGTTATGTATACACTATATATATATATATATAGGTATATATATATATATATATATATATATATATATATATATATATATATATATATATATATATATATACCGAACCATCACCGCCTTCATCCATATACTTCTTCACTCCATCCTTCCACCTCTCTTTTGGTTTACCTCTCCCTCTCTGTCCTTCCACCTCGCTCTCGTACACCCTCTTAGTCATTCTCTCGCTTCTCATACGTTCCATATGGCCAAACCATCTCAAGGTGTTCCTTTTCACACTTTCCAGCACATCTACCTCCACACCACACCTCCTTCTTACTTCCTCATTCGTCTGTCTATCCCTCTGTAAAACTCTGCACGCACTTTTCAAGTAACTAATTTCCACCCCTCTCACTTTTTGTCTGAGTTTCTCCACCAACATCCATGCTTCGTTTCGTAA
Organism: Paralithodes platypus; assembly: GCA_032716605.1. Classification (NCBI taxonomy): domain Eukaryota; kingdom Metazoa; phylum Arthropoda; class Malacostraca; order Decapoda; family Lithodidae; genus Paralithodes; species Paralithodes platypus. The sequence continues at coordinate 12,824,821 of CM064541.1, forward strand.
GTCAGTGTCGGGATTATCACACTGTCATGTAAGGACTTCTTCACTTCCATACTGATTTAAACTTCACTTCCATACTGTTTAAATCTAACCCTTATAAGGTACAATAACACATATCATGTCTATACCTTGGATTTCAAATATGCAGAACCTGGAATATATAATTATTAGCATGGTATTATTTCATTTAATTTTGATACATATTCAAATGAGTAGTGAGGAAAGCAATATGAATTGTTCTCCAGAAGCGAGGTCCTAGATTGTCTTAATTAGCTAAGGGAAGTGTTGACTGATACAATACGTAATGGTGCTGACTAATGCATAGATATCAAACTCTTAACCCACTGGGCACCAGCACCGCAGCATATGCGTTGGCAATGTATGTAACGCTAAACCCCAGAGCCGCAGCACCTGTGTCGGCACCGTCGACCTTATTTACTCTTGTCCTATGGTAGCTAAAGGGTTCAAATTCATTTGGAATATACCTTATAATGTTGCTGAACAATGGCAGTACTCGGCAACCCCCAAGTCCAGCCGCGCGGGCGGCAATGGGCGGTTCGGGAATGCCAGTTTACCCCCTTATCTCACCACAAATTTCGACCTCATATATGGCAGCTAGAGGGTTCAGATTTGTATGGTATGTTTCTTAGGATGTTGCCGAACAGGGGCAATGCTACAGGGGCAATGCTACAGCCACAGTGGTGAGTGGGGACGCACGGGAGGACGGAGGAGGGGGGGAAGAAAGTTTTCCCATTGACTTCGCGAGTGTCTAACTTACCTCATTGCCTCACGAACAAAGGGAGGAGAGTGGGTATCACTCCCCCACTGCTCCCCATGATACAGTTGACTCTCCACCAAGTTGGGAAGAGGAGGAGGAGGATGACCCAGACCCCATGACATATCTCAAAATTCCGCCAGGCCATCGTAGTGGTCAGAAGAGACGAGTTGAGGATGAGAGGTGTCAAGTTGCTACACAACAATTACGGCGTACATGGTCCTCCCCCATGTCTACCTTCACCACTTTTTAATTAAAAATAACAACATAAATACATCTTGGGAATTATTCGAAACCACTTACCTAAAAGCAGTCCAAGACTGCATACCATCGAAAATATGGCATACAGGTCATAATAATAAGCCCAAATGGTGGAATAAAGATATTTCAAACTGTCTGCTTGCTAAAAAGTTTGCTAATGATAGATTAAAATCCTTACAAAATGATGAAGAACGGGTGAAATTTGTAGAGCTCCGACGCAAAGCCAAAAAGTGAATTAAGCAAAGTAAAAAGACCCTGGAATTACATGTTACGAATCAAAGTAAAACAAACCCGAACGAATTCTATAGTTATATCAGAAAGAAAAAAGTAGTTACTTCAACTGTTGGACCGTTAGTCGATGAAAATGGAGAATACACCAAAGACGAAGTACAAATGAGTAATGCCCTCAATACCTTCTTTGCATTAGTTTTTACAATGGAAGACCTCAGTGACATCCCTACACCATCGCCGATTCAGATTGATAATTCAGATGTTCTAAGCAATATCACCGTTACAGAGAGAGAAGTATTGAATTGTTTTGATAAACTCAAGGTAAATAAAACGCCTGGAACTCATACAATCTCACCTAGAGTCCTAAAGGAAGCTAAGGATGAGCTCTCTAAACCACTGACATTGCTATTCAATAAATCCTTGCAGTCTGGAACTATGCCTGATCAGTGGAAGCTAGCCAACGTAACACCGATATTAAAAAAAGGCAGCAAATCCCTGCCCAGTAACTATCGTCCAATTAGCTTAACCTCAGTTGTATGTAATATGCTAGAAACACTCATAAGAGACAGACTCGTAAATCACTTAGAGGAAAATAACATACTTAAAGATACTCAACACGGCTTTCGTAAAAAAACGTTCCTGTTTAACAAACCTCTTAGACTTCTTCCACGATATCCTCAACCTCTACGATGAGAGTAAAGCTGTAGATATTATATACCTTGATTTTCAAAAGGCCTTTGACAAAGTTCCCCACAAACGTTTACTGCTAAAACTAAAAGCGCATGGAATACAAGACGGTGTGTTGAAATGGATAGAAAATTGGCTCAGCGACAGAAAGCAAAGAGTAGTCATAAACGGTAAGGCATCTAAATGGACCAATGTAAGTAGCGGGGTACCCCAGGGATCGGTACTAGGACCAATTCTCTTTCTAATTTACATCAACGACATAGATGAGGGTCTCACCTGTACAATTTCAAAATTTGCTGACGATACAAAAATTGCAAATAGCGTACTCTCAAAAGAACAAGTTGACGATATGCAATACAATCTAGATAAGTTGTCATGTTGGGCCCAAATTTGGCAAATGAGTTTCAATGCGGATAAATGTAAAGTACTACATATCGGATACCAAAATGAGAAAGCAAACTATTTGATGAATGGCACTCAGCTTAAGAATGTAAACAGAGAAACCGATCTGGGAGTAACAATATCGAGTAACCTAAAACCGAGTCAACAATGTTCAGAAGTTGTTAAGAAGGCAAACAAAATAATTGGCTTTATAGGCAGGTCATTTGAGCATAAATCCAAAGACGTTATCCTAACCCTTTACAATTCCTTAGTCCGCCCTCTTCTGGAATACTGCGTTCAATCCTGGTGCCCTTATTACCAAAAAGATATAGACAAGCTAGAACGAGTTCAACGTAGACTTACCAAAATGATACCTAAGCCTAAAGAACAAACCATACGAGGAGCGTCTTAGATAATTAAATCTATTTCCTTTAACCCAGCGCAGATTAAGAGGCGACTTAATTCAAGTGTTCAAAATCATCAAAGGCATCGACAATATGAACTGTAATAAGTACTTCACTATCGACCAATCTAATTACACGCGGGGAAACGGGTGAAAAATTATTGGTAAATCTTTTAACTCACACGAATCTAAAAATTTCTTCTTCAATCGAGTTGTCAACTTATGGAATGGGCTCTCCCGAGATGTTATAGACTGCAGCATCGTTGATTCATTTAAACTTCGCCTAGACAAATATCTCGCATCAAACCCGCGACTGACTGCGTTTCTAAATGAATAACTTTATTTTATCCTCCCCTCAGTTACTAGCCCATCTGTCCCCTACTAGTTTCCTAGTCCTGCCACGAACATTGGTTCCAGGGCAGTGGTTCCCTTTCCAATGTTCCCTTACCCACTCTAAACCACTGTTTGGACACTTGATCCTCAGTGTTTTTGAGGACAAGCAGCCTAGAAGGGTCACTATAACTGTTGTTGCTTGATTTCCTTTGTACTCCTTTGTAATCCTTTGTACTCCATTGTACCACCACCTCCCACTGTCTCCTCACTAAAAATACAATGTCAAAACCCATATTTCTGAGTCAAAAGTGCCTAAAACAAAGTGTAAACTCATATTCTAACTATAAAACATACAGTAAAGTATAAAATCAATAAACAGAGTGTGTGAGAGAGGCACAAAATGAAAGTGAAAGTGAAGGGGAGTGGGGTGTCAGTCAGCTGGCCGTATGTACGGGCATACGTTCTGCTGTTGTCTTGGGCCAAGATAGCCGCCCGTCGCCCTAGTAACCAGGACGCACGCGAGCCTTGCCACTCGTCGGCATTTATAAAACTTGAATCTATGCACTTATCACACTGTAACTTCACTTACAATGACATTGTGTGATACATGTAGCTAATATTTGAACTATGAAGGCACACATGATGCTCGGGTGGTGTGAATAACCGTCACTCGAAAACTGGAGGCATCGTACCTCGCCATGCTGCCTCGCCCAGCTGTGGTGTGCCGGCGCAGGAGCTTTGAATAGGCGCCCTGCACCAGCTGATGGCTGAGGCGCCCTTAATTTTCCACTTATTTAAGCTGTTTTAGGGAAAAAAAAAAACAAAAAAAAAATTACGGCTGGGCCTGGAATGTACATTTATTATATATTAGCTGGTGCCCAGTGGGTTAATATCAATAATAATTGTGAATGACCCCTTCCGAGTTTCAGTCTATAAGGAAGTTAGAGCTGTAAACATTTACTATTTAGCAATCTTACCAGCTCAACTATGGTTGTAGTTCATATAGAAATACAACACATATAATTAAATATACGTTCTATACATAAAAAAACCCTACTTTATTTGTTGTATTTCTGTTTAATGTCGATGTTAACGGTTCCAACTTCCATACAACCTGAACCTTGCAAGTGGGTAGTTGGCTAGGGGAAATGTTGACTAACAAAATATGTAACGATGCAGGCTAATGCACACATATTATACTCTCAATATGTAACACTGCTGACAAATACAAACATATTATACTCTCAATGCATAATGCTGCAGACTAATAAAAACATATTATACTCTCAATACATAATGCTACAGACTAATACAAACATATTATACTCTCAATACATAATGCTGCAGACTAATACAAACATATTATACTCTCAATACATAATGCTACAGACTAATACAAACATATTATACTCTCAATACATAATGCTGCAGACTAATACAAACATATTATACTCTCAATACATAATGCTACAGACTAATACAAACAGTATACTCTCAATACATAATGCTACAGACTAATACAAACATATTATACTCTCAATACATAATGCTGCAGACTAATACAAACATATTATACTCTCAATACATAATGCTACAGACTAATACAAACATATTATACTCTCAATACATAATGCTGCAGACTAATACAAACATATTATACTCTCAATACATAATGCTACAGACTAATACAAACAGTATACTCTCAATACATAATGCTGCAGACTAATACAAACATATTATACTCTCAATACATAATGCTACAGACTAATACAAACATATTATACTCTCAATACATAATGCTGCAGGCTAATACAAACATATTATACTCTCAATACATAATGCTACAGACTAATACAAACAGTATACTCTCAATACATAATGCTACAGACTAATTCAAACATATTATACTCTAAATACATAATGCTACAGACTAATTCAAACATATTATACTGTCAATACATAATGCTAGAGACTAATTCAAACATAGTATACTGTCAATACATAATGCTACAGACTAATTCAAACATAGTATACTGTCAATACATAATGCTACAAACTAATTCAAACATAGTATACTGTCAATACATAATGCTACAAACTAATTCAAACATAGTATACTGTCAATACATAATGCTACAAACTAATTCATACATAGTATACTGTCAATACATAATGCTAGAGACTAATTCATACATAGTATGCTGTCAATACATAATGCTACAAACTAATTCAAACATAGTATACTGTCAATACATAATGCTAGAGACTAATTCAAACATAGTATACTGTCAATACATAATGCTACAAACTAATTCAAACATAGTATACTGTCAATACATAATGCTAGAGACTAATTCAAACATAGTATACTGTCAATACATAATGCTAGAGACTAATTCAAACATAGTGTACTGTCAATACATAATGCTACAAACTAATTCATACATATTATACTCTTAATACGTAACCTTACAAACATGTTTTTTTCAAACTATCATTGAATATTGGTTCAAGGATTCCTAATCAGTAATTATTCCTTATCTGATATAGTTGCTGCCCTAACGTTTTACCTATTTCAAGTGAAAGTCATTATCTTACGAGGTCGTATAGCTATCCTAGATTATTATCTATCACGAGCCAAACCTTGAACTTTTTCCTATCACGAGTCAGCCATTATTGTTTACATATGTACAGCATATAACATATATCCTAGATATTTACCTATCACGATTCAGGCTTGTATTCTTATAGCCCTTTGAAGATTTTGGCGTATTTTGACAGTTTATGATGGCTATCATTAGAAGATTGTATACAGTTTGGGAAGGATCTGTGGGAATTATAAAGGTAAACGTAATATAATTTTACCCTCCGACTTCCATATACCCTTCATAATCTGAATAAAATAATCTCATAATAGACATGAAACAGAACATAAATACGTAATCGGACCTTGAAATGGTTAACAAGTCTTTCCCTTTGAAGTACTGTACCGATAATGGACGAATTAACATGAACACGGACGTTACCTAGAGAAATGGGTATGCTACTACGTATTGTTTTTTCTGTAAACAACATTAATTCCCACAGTGTTCGTTCGGTATCAGGCGCAGGGAAGGAGATAATTGCTTAACCCTTTCAATAATGTATATTTTATGTTTTATATATATTTGTATTTAATTTCAGCTGAATGTTGACGATTTTATGAAGTTTCGCATGGATATGGTAACTAAAAGGATTAATAGAGATAGTCTGCAGCCTTATAATGTGTGAACGTCCTTCCTAAGCTGAATATAATCGTCTAATAGTTGCCAGAATATAATGAAAAGGACGTCACCGGTACTGTAGAGTGAGTGTTTGTCTACACTACCCGATCTTCTGTCTCTCCTAGAATATTAATAAAGTAGAAGTGCCGCTTTTCCCAAAATCAAAACGGCATACCCAACTCTGCGATGGGTTACCATCATCCCTACTATTACCACCATTATAACTACTACTATTACCATCATCACTACTGCTATCACCATCATCACTACAACTGTCACTATAATAATAATAATAATAATAATAATAATAATAGTTCTTAAAGCTAGCGCATGCTAAGCTAGCTAAGGATAGCTCAATAAGGCCGATTAGGCGTATTTCCATTGGGGTCCTGTACTACTACCCCATCCCTTTGCTCATGAGGGATGGTAACGACTCAGTGCTTGTGAAAAATCTGTAATGCGCCGAGCGTGGGCGCGAACCCGGGCCTTCTGGGTGGAAGTCCGAGACGCTAGTCACTACACCAAGCGAGCCGCTATCATCACTAAAGCAGTCACCATCACCATTACTATACCCATCGTCACTAACATAATCACTACTGTCATCATTATCACTACAACTATCACCATCATCACTAATATTATCACAATCATCTTACAATCATCATTACTACTGTCACCATCATCACTACTACTAGTACTGTCATCATCATCACTACTACTGTCACCATCGTTACTTGGTCTGTCACCATCATCACTACAACTGTCACCACCATCACTACTACTAGTACTGTCATCATCATCACTACTACTGTCACCATCATCACTACTGTCATTATTATCACTGCAAATATCACCATTATCACTACTATTATCACCATCATCATTGCTATCACCATTATTCCTGCTGTTACTACCATCTCTGCTACTGTCATCAACAGTACTATCACCATCATCACAAATAATATCAAGAATACTGGAGGATTCGCCCCGAAAACAACTCGCCCCCGACGGGGTTGACCAACCGAATTTGCCTGCAAAGTTTGGTGACGATACATTAACCCGTTCAGTACCAGTGCTGTCCTTTTAATTTTATACTGGATAATAATAGACGATTTTATTCAGCTTAATTAGCAGGCTTTCAACTATCCTAATTAACCCTGTTTCCACCACAGATCCTTCTTAGGCTCCACAAAATTGTCTAATTCTAGCTTGAACATGATAAGAAAGGCGTTGCCAGTACAGAACAGGTTAAACAGTCTAGGAAAAGTTTGGGAAACATTATTAACACTTCTTTTGATCTTTGACGTTGACCTTTGACCTTAAGCATTAGAATATTTATATGAAATTTATATATACGTTATTTATGTAAAATGCAACTAACAGTCCGCTTATCAAAATTTGAGTATTTTTTTATGATGAAGGTTGATTTTTTAGTTTGACCTGTGACTGACCTTTATGTAGGATTTAGCTTTTGCTTGCATTGATGTAACCCTGGAAAATCAAATAAGCGTGCAAAATTTCATTAAAGATCATTAACTTGTTCCAGAGGTATTAAATGAATAGCTGACCTTGACCTTAAATCTTCATGATGTCTAAAAATTTAACATATAAGTTTCCATTTAAAGCACGACTGTCTCAACAAATGTTATGAAGTTTACATGAATAGTACAAAGATGATCATATTGACCATATAATTGACCTTGTCTTGTGACCTTGACCAATCAAATGGAATTGTGTTTAATTTTGTATGACCTTGGCCTAAGCATTCTGAATATGCATGATATGCCTAGTGAGAATCTTACAATACATTGGAAATAGTAGTAAACATCATATTTTGACCTTCAACCTTGACCTTCTACCTTAGAATTTCTTATCAAAGATTTAGTTAGCAACACCAATGTTCGTATAAACTAGCATTATGAATATGGTGAAATTTGTATAAAAACTTATAGATTACAAATAGTGATCATATACTCTGACCTTGACCTTTGACCTTTGACTAAAAATGTAATACATATATTTTGATGGTCATCACATTGACCAACTGAATTTGCCTGTACAATTTGGTGACAATACATTACACAGTCTAGGAGTTTAGGGAAAATAACAAGCACTCTTGTTTTGACCTTGACCTTTGACCTTAAGTATTGCAATATGTATGTGACATTTTAATTATATGGTATTTAAGTAATAAGCAAGTAACACAGCCAGTTTTCCAAAATTTGAGTAATCTTTTGTAATCAATAATAAAAGTTGACCTTTGACTTTGACCTGTGACCTTGACCTATATGTAAGAGTATATTTTGTTTTGCATTGACATTGCCTATATAAATCAAATAAACATGTCTAATTTCATTAACACCCATCAGTTAGTTTCATATATATTAATATAATAGTTGACCTTGACCTTTGACCTTTATCTTGACCTTTATGATGTCTCAAAAATTATTTTCATTTTCATTTTAAGTGCAACTATCTCACCAAATGTTGTGAAGTTTGCATGAAAAGTAAAGACAATAGCATATTGATGTTTTATTTGGCCTTGACCTTTGACCTTGACCTTTCATATGGAATTATATAGTTTCTTGTATGACTTTTGCCAAGGTATTCTGAATATACATGGTAAGCCTAGTGAGAATCTAACAGATAGTATAAGAAATACTAGTAAAACAAATATTTTGACCTTTGACCTTGACCTTTAACCTTACACTTTAGAATATTTATCTAAAATTTGGTCAACACAATTTCAAGGTTACCAGCAACTTGCATAGTTAAATTGGAGACATTTGAGTATAAACTAAAAATATATAGTAAAAGTTCACCTTTGACCTTGACCTTTATGTAAGAGTAATTTTTTGTTGTCAGTGACATTGCCCAGAAAAATGAAATAAGCATGGCTAATTTCAGTAAAACCCATCAATTAGTTGTATATATATTAATAGAATAGTTGACCTTGACCTTTGACCTTTATCTTGACCTTTATGATATGTGTGTCCAAATGTATTATTTTCATTTTCATTTAAAGTGCAACTATCTCACGAAATCTTGTGAAGTTTGTATGAAAAGTAAAGAAAACTGCATATTGACCTCTCTCCTCTAATGTCTTTCCTTCTTGCTGGAAGTTTGCTCTCATTCAACCTGTGCCAAAGAAGGGTGACCGCTTTCAACCATCCAACTATCGTCCAATTGCTCTCATCTCTTGTATCTCTAAAGTTTTTGAAACTATTCTTGCTTCCAAATTTCTTATGCATTTCTCTTCTCATAATCTGCTCTCAGATCGCCAGTATGGCTTCCTTAAGGGTCGCTCTACTGGTGATCTTCTTTCATATCTTACTAATTCTTGGTCATCCAACTTTCGGGACTTCCGTGAGACTTTTTCTGTTGCACTAGACATATCGAAGGCCTTCGATAGGGTCTGGCACAAATCTTTTATTTCGAAACTGCCCACCTTCGGTTTCTGTCCCTCCATCTGTGCCTTTGTCTCTAATTTCCTTTCCTGCCATTCCATAGCTACGGTTGTGGACGGCCATCGCTCACTTCCTCATCCTATCAACTCCGGTGTTCGTCAGGGTTCTGTCCTATCTCCTATTCTCTTTCTAATTTTCTTTTTTGATCGTCTCAACTGTACTTCTAGTCCCATCCATTCATATGCAGACGTCTCTACTTTACACCACTCAATTAGTTTTCCAGAACGCCCCAGCCAGCAGTCCCTCAAAAGTAAACGTAATGAAGCCATAAAATGCTTATCTTCTGATCTAGCTACTATTTCCAATTGGGGTAGAGAAAACCTTGTTACATTTAATGCTTCCAAAACTCAAATTATCCATCTTACTACCCGTCAGGAACCTGCAGAGGACTATCCCTTATTCTTCAACAATACAAGAATCAACCCTTCATCTTCCCTCAATGTTCTCGGTGTGTCTTTTTCTTCTGCTCTCACTTGGAAAGACCATATTACCAGTTTCGCTAAGGCAGCCTCCCAGAAGCTGGGTGTGCTCAACCGTCTCAAGGGGTTCTTTACCCCTGCGCAGCTACTTGCTCTGTACAAGGGCACAGTGCGTCCTTGTATTGAGTATTGTTCACATATGTGGGGAGGATCCTCTCACACCGCACTCCTAGATAAAGTAGAAAGGAAAGCCTTTCGCATCATTAACTCCCGTCCACTCACCAACTCTCTGCAATCTCTCTGTCTTCGCCGCAATGTTGCATCTCTCACTATTCTATCGCTACTACAATAATCAGTGTTCCTCGGAGCTTTCCCAGTGTATACCACCTCCTCTACGTAGGGTACGTAGTACCTGCCTTGCAACACAATCCCACCCCTACTCTGTGCAACTCTCCAACCCAAGAGTGAAACACTATTCTCAGAGTTTCTTCTATTCAACTGCTGAGCTCTGGAACTCTCTCCCAGAATCAGTCTTTCCCTCTTCCTATGACTTAAATTGCTTCAAACTCCGTGTGTCCAGGCATTTTAGCTCGAACGTCCCTTGATTTCGGCCCTGTCACTCTTTGAAATCTGGGGGAGGCACTCGCTGCAGGTAGTTATGCCTTTTGTCTCCCTCATTCACATAGAAAAAAGAAAAATATGACCTTAACCTGTGACCTTGACCTTTCATATGGAATTGTATAGTTGCTTGTATGACCTTGGCCTTCGTATTCCGAATAGGCCTATGTATGGTAAGCTTAATGAAAATCTAACAGTTAGTATAAAAAATTCTAGTAAAAATCATATTTTTAACTTTGACCTTGCCGTTAAGAATATTTATCTGAAATTTTATCAATAAGATATCATTGTTTCCAGTAACTTGTATAGTGAAAATTAAGAAATTTGAGTAAAAACTAACATATATAAAATATTGACCTTATTTTTAACCTTGACCTTTGACGTTAACTTTTAATTTAAATTAAAAATTTCTTTTTGAATGACCATTGCATTGACCAAATGGATATACCTGTGAAATTTGGTGAAAATCCTTCAAACGGTCTAGGAGGAGTTTCCGGACAGACAGACGGACGACGGACGACGTCGGACAACGGACGACGGACAAGCCGACTTGTGGTGCACAGTATATGGGCGGGATCTGTTTGCACGATACCACTCTGCTTCGCAGAGTTGATAATTAAGAATCAACACTATTAAGGGGAGATTTTCACATAGGGGGGTGTTTTTCTGGACCCTCTTCTCACTCGTGTTTACCCCATTACTTTTAGAGCTTTTAAGACGTTCGCCCCAATAGTGATTTCAAGACCTCTCGCCCGATTTCTTTATCAATTTTAAAATCATTCATGCCATTTAGGTGTCGATATTTTCCTGGTGAGCGATAGTGAGTCTACAATTTAGGAGAAACCGACCTTCAGCCAGGACGTTTTTCTACTGAATAATGTACACATTTACCTGGAAGCAGGGTCTTTGTAATAGTGTTGTTTTAATCTGGCAGGGAAACTGACTGAAGAGAAACACCGTGTGAGGAAGAGTTCTTTAAGGGGGGGGGGGGGGGGGGGTAGGGTTCATATTGTTTAATATCCTCTTAATTCCTCCATCAAACATAACAAAACATCCCGAGACCCTCCCTTAGATAATTGTTTTTGCATTTTTCGTTAGAAAAATCGCCCCAGCCTAAGACCAGTTCCTTTAAAACTACAGACTTGTTATCGCTCGCCAGCACAATAATCAACACATATAACACTAAAGGTATTAATGTTGACAAAGAAATGAGTGTCCAAGCTTTAGTTCACTACTTGATATTAATGACTCGTGTTTGACTGGGCGAGAAAGAAATGAAATCTCCATAACCCAAGTTGCGTGGGGAAACTTGTAAAAAACTATGTATGGTATGCTGGAATATGGATCCTGAAATACATTCCCCAAGTAGGATTTCCCTAGCTTCCCCTCAACATAAATAGGAAAAGGTTAAGTTTTCATTATCACGCTCGTTCTGAATGTCGGAGGTTCGAGTCCGGCTGGGAGTATGCAAACATTTATTAGATCACGTGTATTTGTGATATATACTTGATATTAATGACTCTCGTGTTTGGCTGAGCGATAATAAAATTAAATCTCTATAATGCGAGTTGCGTGATGAATCTTGTAAAAATACCTGTATGGTATCCTGGAATATGGATCTTGCGACTTGTGCATGAATTGAAATACATTCTCCAAGTAGGATATCCCTTCTCCTTAATATATATAGGAAAAGTTTAAGTTTCCTTTATCACGCCGTGGTGTAGTGAACTAAAGCTTGGACACTCGTTCTGAATGTCGGAGGTTCGAGTCCGGCTGGGAGTATATACACATATATTCTCCAGAAAATGATGCTCCAAGCAGAACGGAAACATTATCGTGATTTATTCCAAGAAAATGTTGGCAATATACTGTATAGTATAGTAGTCCTGGGACTTAATGTTGGCAATATACTGTATAGTATAGTAGTCCTGGGACTTAATGTTGGCAATATACTGTATAGTATAGTAGTCCTGGGACTTAATGTTGGCAATATACTGTATAGTATAGTAGTCCTGGGACTTAATGTTGGCAATATACTGTATAGTATAGTAGTCCTGGGACTTAATGTTGGCAATATACTGTATAGTACAGTAGTCCTGGGACTTAATGTTGGCAATATACTGTATAGTACAGTAGTCCTGGGACTTAATTAGTGAATTATATATAGAAAGAAGAAAAATCAATAAACAGACAAAATGGCAAAATTTAATATGACCCACAGATTATAGCTATTGGTTTTAATTATTATATTGTAAATATTGGCTTGAAAATCAAAGAGTCGTTGCCACTTTCAAATGATTATGTTTGTTTACACCAACCAACTTCACATCTAAACTCAATTAATGAAATCAGCAAATACATGTGGCACTCCGAGGACTCGAACCTTGGATACTCACATCGAAATTCCGCGCACTATGCAACAAAGATTATTCTATGTACTGTATATGCCACAAGCAAATATACATTCTATATATCTGCAACCAACTGTCTTTAACGAGGTTACTAACATAATTAAAGCATTCAAAAATAAAAGTCCTGGAGGGGATGGAATTATTTCCTTTATAATCAAACAGTCATACCCATTGTTTATTTGTGCCTTGACACACATTATTAACCTATCTCTTACCCAAGGCGTATTTCCAAAAGAATTAAAGAAAGCTAAAGTGATCCCTTTGTTTAAAGGTGGTGACGATATGAAATTGAACAGTTATCGACCAGTTTCTGTCTTATCTGTAGTTTCTAAAAAGAAATATCATATTATGAAGAAGAGATTATTGACATTTATTTCTAAACATAATGTTCTAAACAAGTATCAATTTGAATTCAGAGAAGGACATGAAACAGATTTAGCACAGACTACTTTAGTTGAAAATATACGAAGTGAATTAGATGACGGTAATTGTGTGGTAGGATTGTTTTTTAATCTGAGCAAACCTTTCGATGCTGTACTTCATGAGATTTTGTTTATGAAATTGCATAGATATGGTATAAGGGGATGTGCATATAACTGGTTTGAAAGCTACTTAAGGAATAGGCATCAATATATATTATTTAATGACACAACTTCTGATACATGTTACATAAAAAGTGGAGTTCCTCAAGGTTCGATCCTTGGACCTCTATTATTATTAATATACATAAACGATATGGTTAATATTTCTTCGCTATTTTTGCCAATTCTTTTTGCTGATAATGCCAATTTATTTATTGGTGGTAAGAATATAGATGAAGTAATCCGTTTAATGAATGGTGAATTAAATAAACTTATAGATTGGATCTATGCAAATAAGTTGTCACTTAACACTCTAAAAACTCACTATATATATGATATTCAAATCTAGAGGTAAATCGATAAAAACCCATTCGAACATTTTCATAGGCAACACAAAATGATCAAGAGTAGAAAGTACCAAATTTCTTGATGTAGTAATTGACACTAACCTGTCATGTAGCTAGCACATTATGCACGTACAAAGTAAAATACCAAAAAGTATTGAAATTCTGTGTAAAGCAAGATAAATTGTAGCTACTCCAGCATTAATTTAATTATATAACTCTTTCATATATTCATATTTTACCTATGGTATAGAGGTCTGGGGATCGGCCAATATCTGTTATATTCAACGTCTTGTAAAACAGCAAAAGAGAGCCATAATGATTGTTACCAATTCCAAGTTTAGACCACATACTGACCCATTGTTTAAGTCGTTAAGAATTTTGCCATTTACTAAACTCATTCAATATTGTATAATAAAAACTATGTATAAATTCAAGAACAATGTAATACCTAAAGACCTGAATATGTTTAACACAAATGAGGATGTTAATTCTTATAATACTAGACAGAGACATAATTTACAAGTTACCGGAGGCATTCAGAACGGCCATGGTATACAGACTTTTTAAGTATAAGAGTGTGCAATAATGGAATGATATGTCACAAAACATTATAAGCTATGTTCATATTCTTCCTACAGGAGTAGATTAAAGAATGCTCTTCTTGACCATTAAGTTAATTATACACTATGCTGGCCATTGTGATAGCATAGTTTAATGTGTAATTATTATTATTTTTGTCTTTTTACTAACACTTCCCTCTGCCATAAATAAATTGATGTAAATGACCCTAATGGCATATATACCAGCAGGTATCCATCCCTCTTTGTCATGAACTGCATTTATTTGTTTATACGTATTTCCTATTTTGTAAGCTAAACGTTCATGACAAAAAAATATTTTGAATTTAATTGAATGAAAATTGAAAATATTATCAGACATGAATATATACAGTGTATATATATATATGTTTTTGTTTTCTATGTGCATGGAGGAGACAAAAGGCAGGTTGCCTGTAACGAGTGTCTCCCATTAAAGTTAACCAAGGAACGGCGCCGAGACTCTTAAGAGGTTTTACTGCGCGAAGGCAACGGGACTCTTAAGATCCAAGGCCTAAACGAAACCTTTAACCCACTGAGCACCAGCTAAATATAAATAAATGTACATCCAGGGACCGGCCGATTTTGCAATTTTTGTTTTTTTTTCTAAAATGGAAGAAAACTGTGAGAAAAGAAGAAAAACAAAAAATTACTCACCTCGGTCATTTGGGGGTCGTATGGGGGGGGTTATGGGGGGGCAGCCTCATACATCAGCTGGTGCCGGGCGGCCTTCAAACTTCCCACCCGGTCAGCCATAGTTGAGCGCGGCAGCATGGCAGATGTACGATGCGGCTAGTTTTCGAGTGACGGTTATTTACACCACCCGAGCATCATGTGTGCCTTCATAGTTCATATATTAGCAACATGTATCACATAATGTCATTGTGAGTGAAGTTACAGTGTGAAAAGTGCTTAGATATAAGTCTTGTAAGTGCACACGAGTGGCAAGACCAGAGCGCGTCCCCGTTGCCATGGATACTGGCGACCATCATGGTCTCGGACAATAACAAAACGAACCCACGTACACACACCCAGCTGACTGACACACGCCCCCTCCACTTACACTTTAATTGCCTTTCTCTCTTATTCCCCCGCTTTATTCAGTTTTCATGTTACTTCCCATCTTTATTCAGTTTTCATGTTACTTCCCATCTTTATTCAGTTTTCATGTTACTTCCCATCTTTATTCAGATTAATACTTTATCATTTGTTTTATAGTTATAAAATATTGTTTTCACACATTGTTTTACGCACTTTCGACTTAGAAATATGCTATATATAAACTTATTGGTGTCCGTCACTGTTTTACGTATATTTGAGTGTCAATATCACTTACTTATTGTGTTCGGCACTTTGTATAGCCTATATTTATTATATACACTTGGTTTTTATACACACACTTCACATTTCATAGCGTCTTTTATCGCAGTCTTTGAGTACAGTTTTAGAAATGCTCAAGGGTGTGATACTCCCTGAAGCAGTCCGGGAGACACAGTCCAACATCACATTCTCTGCACATCCACCTGGTATCTGATCTCTCAGGCTCCCTCTGTGTCGTGTTGCGGCACACATGACACCGTCTTCGGGGTTTGTCATTGTTTTCTGTGGCCGGCACATATTCAGGGAAGTGGCGTTGTGTCAGCCTGGCAATCCCTTCTGCTGCTGGCTGTCGATAGGCGGGGGGTTGCTGGAAGTGGGGGACAGTCATGTATTCCCTCAACGTCTGCCTGGACAACTCGATGCAGAAGTTCTTCATCGTTTCCTGCTTGCCGGTGATTGTTGAATAGAGGATATGGCTGTTATAGAGGATGAGATCGAGGAGGTGGAAGAATAACTTCTTATACCACCTCATCGTCTTCCTTGCACACTCACATGACGAGATGACAGCATCTGATTTGTCCACCAGTCTCATGTTGATGTTATAATCGCAGATGGCCAAAGGTTTCTTGATAACTTCGCCAGTTGCTCTGTCACGATGTCTGCTTTCAGTGAAGATGGGACGGTGGACTCTTGTGAGGAGGTTCACATCACGGTTATCCATCCAGGACAACATGAGGACATTGTTAGCCTGCTTGTGGATGATGGAGCCCTTTTCCCGCCTGGGTGGTAGTTTGGGCATGAAGATCCGATTCCTCCTGATGGTGCCACAGACTCCTGTAGTGCGGCTATGCAGGAACTTGGCAAGGGAGGGGCTGGTGTACCAGTTGTCAATGTACAGTATGTGGCCCCTGTCCAGGTAGCCCTGCAGCATGGTAATGACGAAGGCCCCAGAAATTCCGTATGTCCTCGTTTCCACCAATTCTGTTTTCTTGCCCATATACAGAATTAGGTCCTGGATGTAACCAGTTCGACAGTCACACATCACGAAGGTCTTCAGGCCATATCGATGTCGTTTGCTGGGCATGTACTGCCGGATGCCAATATTCCCCCTCCACAGCAGCAAACTCTCATCAATAACGAGCTTCTGATGGGGTTTGAAGGCGGCAGCAAGCTTCAGCTTCAGGTACTTAAAAATGGGTCTTATTCTCTCCATGGGGTCCTTCATTCCTCTGGGTTGAATTTTGTGACGCTCCTGCATAGTAGCCACGTGCGGGCATGCGCAAGTGTCGGCTGCCCAGCCGTCTAGAAACCAGCTGGCGGCAGCCGGCCGGCCGGCTGTATATATCCTACGACAATGTAACTAATGTCTGGGATATTCTTATGTTGTTTCACAGCTTGAAGCTGCCCTTATTCTTAACCAACACATCTTAGTATATTTTATTCTCGATAGTTGATTGTTTCATTATAATATATAAGATGTAAGTCTAGTGAGAGTGGGAGGAGACGAGCGGGAGAGAGAGACCGGCTGGGGGACGTTGCTTTGCGCGGGCACGGAATAGACTAGCTTGGGACGAGCCTGATGTTGCCACGTGCATTTGATTTTAGGCTTAGTTTCGACTCACGCTAGGGGTAGAGGATTTTGACCCGGCAACGGTGTTGAGTGTTGCCAAGCATGGGATGTATTTCGCATGCCTAGGGTGGGGTCCAGACAGATTCAAGACTTAGAGCTCACCTCACTGTCGTACCCTTCGGACCCCCTTTATATCTATCCCTCTCAACCCCACTTAGAAACTTTCTCTCTTACTTTGTATACCTTCTTTCCACTACTTCACCAATCTATTTAATTATCCCATCCCCTTGATAGACCTTATATCTATTATTGTATTAATGACGAGCTCTCAGATAACTAGATAGGATTTTGGGCCTTATGCAGAGATTTAATTGTTAATGAGACCTAGGAAGCTTTTTTGTTGTCTCATATTTGGTGGTTTCATGCTTTCTAGTGTGTTCTTGTGGCAGGTGAGCAGGGGCTAGACCGGAGGGGAGGCTTTTTGCGATCCTTTAAGTAAAGTCTGCTGGTGCGAGTCCTGTGGACCTGCACGACTTTACTAGGATACCCGTGGGAGTCTGGGGGCATTTTCTTGTCTGTGTGCCTGTGTGTCTAGTGTTGTGTTGTGTGAGGGCCCTTGCCTAGTTCACTCAGCACTGCGCTAGCACGTCTTGCGTTTGTTCTAGGGTCGCCAGGAGAGAGTCAGATACTTGGGATCTGAGTCTCTCAAGAGAGCACCCTTTCAATTAGAGTAATTTGGCGCACAGACTTGGGAACGTCCCTAGGCTAGAGCAGGTGGCTCAGCCCGAGTATCCGAAGCCTATATCCTTCCGGCTAGACCTCTGCCACCTGGCAGATTAACAGCTAGCGGTTTATTATATCTGTATGCTTGTTATTGTGCCACAGTTTACCGTCTTTGTGAGCATTGTGAGTCGGGGTGTGGCTTAGAGACTCTGTCGGAGCAGGCTTGCCTGACTAAGAGTGAGAAGCACACCTGTATGTGGTTATGTTGCGAGTTGCTGCCTTTATTTAATTATACCTATGCCATTATACACTGTATGGCCTATCACTAGTATTTATTCCTGCTTATGAGTTAAGAGTTCTCTAAATCCGTAACTTACTTTCTTTGCTAAGCATCAGATCCTACAGTAGCCGCATGCAGTTTAGAAACCTGCATCTTGTCTACCTGTACGATGTTTTGAGGACTGTTTGCTTTCACCTTCTTTCACGCAGGGGTGATTAGTTGTATTAATTAACGTAACGTTAAATGTACTTTCTTCTAGTTTGTTATTAAATTGTTTCTGCAATTTAATTCCGTTATCTATCTTTTCCTTGAAGCTTTAAGTCAACTTAATTGTGTGATCTTTTATATAGCCTGCTTGACTATCAGCAGTCTATAGTGCGTGCACCCTATAACCGAGTCATAGGATACCTTGTTGTCCAGGCAGGACTCTTAACGGTTTAGGGTGGTTTGTTGCCTGGGTTTATAGATAAGGGTGGGATCTAGCGTTTTCCGTTGTTGCTTGTTGCCGCATACCTAGTCTAATAGAAAGAGCCCAGTGTTTATATATCCCAGGACGTAACAAATGGCGACCTTGCATAGGATTTACTGAACAGAGGAATATAGTGGTCATTTGTTTTGAGATTCCTTATGATTAGAGGAATACAGTGGACATAGTTTTTTTTTGGAGCAACCAATATAACACATTAACACCTTAAGAGCGGCCTATGCGGTTTATTTATATGTACCGCCCAGCGGGGTGTTTTTAGCCAAAATAGGGCTGATTACGTGATCATTTTCATGCCTAAATAAGACCCAGAATGTAAAACAAGTATCTATCCCTGAAAGGGCATAAACAGAGCTTTCGAATGACACCATAACGATCCTTTTATGATGGCTAGTTTTCTTGCAATAACCGTGCAACGCGAGTGCAAAAAGCATGTAATTAGGCACTTTCCCCATACAATTCCTTATATAGCGAGTGAGAGAGGTAGGAGGGAGGTGAGATTCGTGTCAGTAGGTTCTCCGTGGTGGTCTGGAGCAGTCATACGCTCGCTACTCTCCTGCCACCACTTGTCTCTCTCTCTCAGCAACATTACGTGCTGAAATTGCCACTCGAGTTATGTCGAGCGCCGCCACATAGTCCAGCTTTATTTAACTCGACTTATGGGGTGAGCCGCTAATTAAGGGTTAAAGACTTTAAATAACATTAGTATATACATACTTGCATAGGAGATAAGGCACATTCTATAACCGTGATAATTACTGCACTGCACAAACATGTCTAATACATCAGAACACAGTGGTGGGTCAGGTCACGATACGGGCTCGAATGGAGAAAGACCTGTGGAGTGGCTAGTCGATAGCGAGGAGGGTGCTAGAAGATTTTTAGAGGTGCCCCTTACCGCTGCCAGGGTGTTGAAGCTGAATAAGTATGGCTTAAAGTGTGTGGCAGGTCTTCAGGGTCACCAGGGTTTAAGTGGCATGAGGAAAGATCAGCTGAGGACTTTGATATTGGGTTTAGAAGGGAGAGACCTGGGTGGAGAGGCGACTGGGGGCCCCGGTCCCCAGCCCCCCCTCCACTCTACCCCCATGTCAAACGTCAGGGTGCCTGAATTTAGTACATACCCCCAAGTTGATGGTCAATGGCAGCGTGGAATTCAATCACAGGGACCCTCTCCATTAAATGCACCTTCCCCTCAAGGGTTGACTCCAGATTTGTTGTTTCGGCTTGAGATGGCCAAGGTTGAGGTTGCTAGAGCTCAGGTTGAGGCTGCCGAAAGACAGGTTAGAGTTCAGGTTGAGGCTGCTAGAGCTCAGGCTGAGGCTGCAGAGAGAACAGCTATACGAGAGGCTGAACTGCAGGCAGAGTCTACTAGGTATCGGGCTGACAGGGAGCTGGAGAGATCTCGAGTGGAGGTAACAGGGCGTAATATTGGGGGAGATAATAGACATCGGGACCAATCATTGTCGCGCCTGGTAAAAACTAGTTCCTGTGTTCGATGAATCATGTGTAACTGAGTTTTTTATGCGATTTGAGAAGAAGTGTCAGGAACACCAGTGGCCCCAGGAAAAGTGGGCAGCATTAGTTTCATCAAGACTCCTAGGAAAGGGGCTAAAAGCGTATGATGCACTACCTTTAGAGTCCTGTGTAGTTTATGATGAGCTAAAGAAGGCTGTGCTACGGGCCTATGAGTTACAACCAGAAACTTACCGCTTGAAGTTTCGGGGTGTTACTAAGGGCAAGGATAGTACCTTCCTAGAACACGCCCGGGACTTGTCTGATGCACTACGACATTGGCTGCGTTCTGAGAGGGCAGCTACTTTTGAGGAGTTGAGTGAGCTGGTTCTCTTGGAGCAGTTCTTTAAGTGCACAGGCGGGGACTTAACATTAAATATAAAGGAAAAAAATTCTAGAACTCTCCAGGAGGCAGCAGAAATGGCTGACCTCCGACTGTCATTAATTCGATGGTGCGAAGCAGCAGCTAGGAGTGAGTCGGGTGCAAAGGATCGTACCCCTCCCCCTCCCAAGAATTTTGATACACATAAATACACAAAACCATGTAGCACTGACAATAAAACTGAACATAAACCAAATACCATCCCGTATAAGAAGTCTAATGGTGCCTCCCACTCCCAAGGGAATCCAAAGAGTAAAGAGTGCTTTGCATGTCACAAGGAGGGTCACTTTGCAAATGCTTGTCCGAACAAGCCACCAAACAAGGTTGTGTCATTGGCCCGCAGCATAGGGGTGTCGCCTATATCTTCTGAGTTTGCCAAGGGTAGTTCGTCAGAGGTTGGGACACAGCCTGTGTTCAAGAGTCCGGAAGGCTCGAACCCTGTCCGCGACGTCTTTGGGGGTCATAGAGGGCATGGTTTTGTGAGGTGGGCTGGCGAAAGGCGAGGAGTTAAGCTATTGCGTGATACTGGGGCTTCTCAGACCTTGTTAACCCTTCTTTAGTGGCCTATGCGGTTTATTTATGTGTACCGCCCAGCGGGGTGTTTTTAGCCAAAATAGGGCTGTTTACGTGATCATTTTCATGCCTAAATAAGACCCAGAACGTAAAACAAGTATCTATCCCTGAAAGGGCATGCACAGAGCTTTCGAATGACACCATAACGATCCTTGTATGATGGATAGTTTTCTTGCAATAACCGTGCAACGCGAGTGCAAAAAGCAGGTAATTCGGTACTTTCCCCATATAATTGAGTATGTAGCGAGTGAGAGAGGGAGGAGGGAGCTGAGATTCGTGTCAGTAGGTTCGCCGCGGTGGTCTGGAGCAGTCATACGCTCGCTAGTCTCCTGCCACCACTTGTCTCTCTCTCTCTCAGCAACATTACGTGCTGAAATTGCCACTCGACCTATGTCGAGCGCCGCCACATAGTCCAGCTTTATTAAATACGACTTAAGTGGTGAGCCGCTTTTTAAGGGTTAAGGAACTTTACTGGTAGACCGATTAACGCTGCTCGGGTGGTGGTAGTTCAGGGGATCAATGCTACGAAGTCTTACCCGCTGGTGCGGATGGAGCTGGAGGTGGGTGGTGTGGCGAAGGAGCTGGATGTCGGAATTGTAGAGAACTTGCCTATTGGGGGCGTCGACCTCCTCCTCGGCAACGATTTTGCGGTGCCTGCTTCTAAGGTTTCACCCTTGGCCGTTGCCGAGAAGGCGGCCGACGTTAGTAGGGAGGAACAGGAGTGGGTTGAGAAGTGTAGCGTACAAACCATGGCGGGTGTTGTGACGCGTTCTCAGACATCCGGAGCCTTGCAGCCACCACCTCAGTCTATCAAACCGCGGAGGAAAGGTCACAAGAAAACGGGAAGTGTTGGTCAATTGGAGAGTTTTGAGCCGGCAGTGTTTCTTGGTGACTCATTATTGGCACCTATGTTAGAGTCTGGAGAGGCCCCAGGACCTGTCACAGCTAGTGAGGAGGTAGGGCAGGAAGAGACTCCGAGGCAGCAACGTTACACACGGAGAGAAAAAGGGTTGCTCAGTTTGATATTGGGGGAGGACTTGGGTTGCTTCGGAAGCATCTAGATAGGTTGGTTCCCTCAGATATTTGTAAACTGCAGTTGGAGGATCCGGAAGTTCAGAAGTGTGGTAATGGTGCTGTCGAGATCAAACACGAGGACGGGGAAACATGTCATGTGAACCTGTTGGAGGAGTTTGTGAGGCAACCACCTGAGCAGCCTACTGTCCCTGCGTTGGTCTGCCGCGGCCAAGGTGGAGAAGGAGAGGGGGGCAGTAGGGCACAGGTGGAGGAGAGTAGGGATTGTCATATCTAGGCGGAGCAGTGCGCGGGGGACACGAGTCTGGTGGCTGTGGAAGCGCTAAAGCACCTGCCTGAGCAGCAGTATGCAGCGCTCCAGCACCAGCTCGGTTCATACCCCACTGGTCGTGCCGAGCCCCTGAGTCTCACAACTCGGGCGGTGCAAGATGTTCCGCGGGCAGGTCACGTGGATGTTGAAAGACCGTTAGCCTCGTTGTTTCGGTGGTTCAAGGTGGGCGACGAGGCTTTGGCATGGTTGCCAGGTCAGGGTCGGCCCATGGCTGCCAAGGGTGGTGGTCAAAAGGAGGATATTGAGCTGATTGGTGAGGTTGGCTGTGGAGTGGCTGTGCCCGGTCGTCGCATAGCCTCCCAATGCTGCTCTAGTCTAATGCAACAGCCCTACCATAGACCGACTGTATCTGGCCATGTCGCTAAAAGCGGTGATGCTGCGCAGGCAGATGTCGTCACAAGGAATGCGGGGGGGTGCATGTACGGTATCGGCGGGGAAGCCTTCGCAATAATGAACTATGGGAGTGACTGCACAGGTGGTACTGATTGTCCCTCTCATGACCTGGCTGTTCTAGGGACGAAGGTGGAGAAGGAGGGAGACTACAGGTTAGAAGCTGCGGTCTCGGCTGGGTTGTGGAAGGGCACTAGGATTGTTATTCTGCGAGATAAGTCGTTTACTAGGCTGTGGCAGTGCATCCGCATGTTTGTTGCTTCTCCAGGCCTGATGTACGGGGTAGAATCCGACATGCAGGCTGGAGATAGTGCAAGGCTCAGTTTAATTCCCTACCGTATAAATCCTGCTAGACAGCCTGTGGTGCAAGCAGAGCTGGATTTCGTGTTGACGAAGGGTCTGAGGGATAAGGAATGTCGTGAGTGGTCGTTGCCTGTAACTTTGCAACCTGTGTTAAGTGGCAAGATCAGTGAGTGTGTTGATTGCGAGAGTGTGTGTGCATTATCCCTGACAGACGCCTATACCTTATCGAGAGTTGACGACACCATAGACCGCCTCGGGGCTGCATCGCCTATCACGAAGGTAGAACTATTGAAAGGTTATTGGCAGGCCCCGTTGCCGGAAAGAGCGAAGAGAAATGCCAGTCTTGTGATGAACTGGGCAGTTTATCAGTGCCAGGTGTTGTTTTGCTGCCGGGACACAAGTTGGATGTGTGGCATGCTAAGGGCACTGATAATGTTTTGGCTGATTGTTTGTCACGGGAGGGTTTGGTTGCAGGAGAACCCTCGCCGTTCAGTCAGTGTGTGTTGAGAGTGGAGGAAAATAGGCTGTCACTGTAGTTCAGCCGAAAAAAACAAATTAAAAAGAGCAAAAACCTTATAAAAACTCTTTCTTTTTATAACGTGTAGAATTTTGTATAAGATGTTGTAGCAGTATCTAAGATGAATGTTTTCGCTTATTGTCGCTAAGTTAGTTGAACTTGCTCGGTGGAGTGCAACAGTCTTTATTTTTTGTATATATAGTGCCTTGTGTCGCAACAGTGTGTGGTACTATGAGAAGCTTTCTGTTAGATATGAAGAACTTAGTCAAGTGTCTTATATCTTGGGGGAGGTGTGACGCTCCTGCATAGTAGCCACGTGCGGGCATGCGCGAGTGTCGGCTGCCCAGCCATCTAGAAACCGGCTGGCTGCAGCCGGCTTTTCCTTAGTATATATCCTACGACAATGTAACTAATGTCTGGGATATTCTTATGTTGTTTCACAGCTTGAAGCTGCCCTTATTCTTAACCAACACATCTTAGTATATATTATTCTCGATAGTTGATTGTTTCATTATAATATATAAGATGTAATTCTAGTGAGACTGGGAGGAGACGAGCGGGAGAGAGAGACCGGCTGGGGGACGTTGCTTTGCGCGGGCACGGAATAGACTAGCTTGGGACGAGCCTGATGTTGCCACGTGCATTTGATTTTAGGCTTAGTTTCGACTCACGCTAGGGGTAGAGGATTTTGACCCGGCAACGGTGTTGAGTGTTGCCAAGCATGGGATGTATTTCGCATGCCTAGGGTGGGGTCCAGACAGATTCAAGACTTAGAGCTCACCTCACTGTCGTACCCTTCGGACCCCCTTTATATCTATCCCTCTCAACCCCACTTAGAAACTTTCTCTCTTACTTTGTATACCTTCTTTCCACTACTTCACCAATCTATTTAATTATCCCATCCCCTTGATAGACCTTATATCTATTATTGTATTAACGACGAGCTCTCAGATAACTAGATAGGATTTTGGGCCTTATGCAGAGATTTAATTGTTAATGAGACCTAGGAAGCTTTTTTGTTGTCTCATATTTGGTGGTTTCATGTTTTCTAGTGTGTTCTTGTGGCAGGTGAGCAGGGGCTAGACCGGAGGGGAGGCTTTTTGCGATCCTTTAAGTAAAGTCTGCTGGTGCGAGTCCTGTGGACCTGCACGACTTTACTAGGATACCCGTGGGAGTCTGGGGGGCATTTTCTTGTCTGTGTGCCTGTGTGTCTAGTGTTGTGTTGTGTGAGGGCCCTTGCCTAGTCCACTCAGCACTGCGCTAGCACGTCTTGCGTTTGTTCTAGGGTCGCCAGGAGAGAGTCAGATACTTGGGATCTGAGTCTCTCAAGAGAGCACCCTTTCAATTAGAGTAATTTGGCGCACAGACTTGGGAACGTCCCTAGGCTAGAGCAGGTGGCTCAGCCCGAGTATCCGAAGCCTATATCCTTCCGGCTAGACCTCTGCCACCTGGCAGATTAACAGCTAGCGGTTTATTATATCTGTATGCTTGTTATTGTGCCACAGTTTACCGTCTTTGTGAGCATTGTGAGTCGGGGTGTGGCTTAGAGACTCTGTCCGAGCAGGCTTGCCTGACTAAGAGTGAGAAGCACACCTGTATGTGGTTATGTTGCGAGTTGCTGCCTTTATTTAATTATACCTATGCCATTATACACTGTATGGCCTATCACTAGTATTTATTCCTGCTTATGAGTTAAGAGTTCTCTAAATCCGTAACTTACTTTCTTTGCTAAGCATCAGATCCTACAGTAGCCGCATGCAGTTTAGAAACCTGCATCTTGTCTACCTGTACGATGTTTTAAGGACTGTTTGCTTTCACCTTTTTTCACGCAGGGGTGATTAGTTGTATTAATTAACGTAACGTTAAATGTACTTTCTTCTAGTTTGTTATTAAATTGTTTCTGCAATTTAATTCCGTTATCTATCTTTTCCTTGAAGCTTTAAGTCAACTTAATTGTGTGATCTTTTATATAGCCTGCTTGACTATCAGCAGTCTATAGTGCGTGCACCCTATAACCGAGTCATAGGATACCTTGTTGTCCAGGCAGGACTCTTGACGGTTTAGGGTGGTTTGTTGCCTGGGTTTATAGATAAGGGTGGGATCTAGCGTTTTCCGTTGTTGCTTGTTGCCGCATACCTAGTCCAATAGAAAGAGCCCAGTGTTTATATATCCCAGGACGTAACACTTTGATTTCTGGTGTGGGCTGCCAGGCTGTCGATGAAATAGAGGTTCCCCATTATGGCCATGAACCTATTTCTGCTCATTATTTGGCCAAAATAGGGGTTCGGACGAGGGTATCCCAGGACCAGTAATTTTTTATGGAGGATTTCCTTATGACCCCCATCAGCATTACAATGGCCAAGAAGGTGTAAAACTCTGGGACATCTAGGTAGGACCATAACAGCCTTGCGGAGCATTTCGACTGCACCTTCCCAGCCATGAAATAATAATTGTACCAGTTGGTCTGGTCAACAATTAGAGCCACGAGATTTGTAGTGAAGAACTGCCTGAATATCTCCAGTCTCGTGGTCTGCCGCCCCTGGTTTGGGAGCGTAGGGCCGCCAATCCCAGCGTCCACAAAGTTGTAGTCGGTGGACACATAGTTGTCTCCATCGACCCAATCCCACACGTCGGGTTAAGCGGCACCTTAGTCACCAGAGTCGTCAGGAGGGGAGTCATCATCAGGGCGGCGGGGGGCCCTGCCCTGCCTCTTGCCCCTCTTGGCCCTCTTGCCCCTCTTGGCCCTCTTGTCCCTCATGCCACTCTTGCCCCTCTTGCCCCTGCCCTCAACCTCGGCCTTGGTCGAGCCGACCCAGCCCTTGCTCTCGCACCGCCAGGGGTGGGGCGTATTAGGGTCACCTTAGACACCTTTCGGCCACGCCCACGCACAGGACCACGGGCACTCACACGTATATTGATAGGGCGTTGCGCACGATCAGGGCAGTGTGGCGACGCAGGCGGTAATGGTGTCTGGGTGTCGTGTCTGTGGGAGGTCGTGTCTGTGGGAGGCTGAGGAGAAGGTACAAGTGAGTATGGTAGTGGTCCGGGAGGTGATGGTGGGGGCGAGTCAATCCGGGGTGATGAGGGAAACAGGCGGCGTGCGGCAGGGCGTTGGTGTCGGCGTGGGTGGCGTGGGGGAGATGATTCGAGGGCAGGCATATCCTCATCTGTTGCTTCTGAAGAAGTCAATGGCTGCGCTGCTAATATGGCTGCACCCCTGCGCAAGCCATTAGAAAGTGTGAGGGGTTGTTGCTTTTAGTGGAGAGGGAATGGGGGGTGGTGGGGAAGGCAAACGCGGGGGAGCACCACCACGGCGAGGCACGTGTGGTGTCGGAGCTTAACCCACTTCCTCCTCCTCTCCGTCCTCCTCCTCCCCATCATCCTCACCTCTTCTCTTCTCAGCCCTACGATGAGAAAGTGGAATGTTGATGAAGGCCATGGGGTCTGGGTCATCTTCCTCATCCTCTTCCCCACTTTCTGGGGACTCCACTATGTCACGAGAGGGAGCAGGGGAACGATAGCTACTCGCCTCCCTTTGTTGTAGCCTGGCGTACCGTTCAGCGATGGGGAGATAAGGTTCCTCCTCCTGCATTTCATCATACTCGGCCACAGTGGGACTATATTCGTCCTCTGAATCGTCATTTGATGATCCAGTGTCACTATCAGGCACATCACTCTCGTCAATTATGGCCATGGCATCGGCCAGGGATATTCCCCTGCGTGGGTAACGGCGTGGTAAATCCGACATGGTGTTGCACTCGCGAGATGTATGTGTAAACTGACTTTCCTTTGTCACGCACGTCCCTTGTCCCAAGAAACAGAGATTTGTGGGTTGCCCTACATTGCCTATATCCTAAGGAATATCCCATACAAATATCAAACCATTAGCTACCATAGGACAAGAGTAAATGAGGTCGAAAATCGTTGGGAGATTAGTGGGTACAGTGTCTTTCATCACCTCCCCCGCATGACCACCCGCCCGGCAGGACTTGGTCCTGGGGGATAGCTGAGCATGGTCAAGTAATGTGTACATCCTAAGGTATGTCTCACACAAATTTCAAGCCTATAGCTACCATAGGACTAGAGTAAATGAGGTCGAAAATCGTTGGGAGATTAGTGGGTACAGTGTCTTTCATCACCTCCCCCGCATGACCACCCGCCCGGCAGGACTTGGTCCTGGGGGATAGCTGAGCATGGTCAAGTAATGTGTACATCCTAAGGTATGTCTCACACAAATTTCAAGCCTATAGCTACCATAGGACTAGAGTAAATGAGGTCGAAAGTCGTTTGGATATAAGGGGGTACAGTGTTTTTCATCACCTCCCCCGCATGACCACCCGCCCGGCAGCACTAGGGTGACAACTCAGTCTGGCATTGTAATGCGTACATCCTAAGGAGTGTCTCACACAAATCTCAAGCCTCTAGCTCCCATACGACAGGAGTAGATAAGGTCCAAAGTCGCGGTGAAATAAGTGGGTAAAGTGGCACCACTAATCCCACCACCACCACCCGTGCGGCCTGGCTGGCCGGTTCATGCGTACCGTCCCTGTTCTCCAACACTCTACGGTACCTCCGCTCCAATTCTCAAGCCATTTCCTACCATACGAGCCGAATAATATATTTTTTAGTGGCCGACCGCAGTGTTAGCGTCGCTGGGGTCTAGCGTTACATACATTGCTGACGTAAACGCTGCGTCGCTGGGGCTCAGTGGGTTAAGAAGACCCAAGTGGCACTCAAAACAAAGAAATATGTGATTAAGTGAGATTATTCCCCTCCATACCTTCTATCACTCCTCCACATGTGTCAACCCCTCCCCCCTTCCCCTCCATCCCTCCCCCCTTCAATTATCACCTATTTCCCGTCTTATTCCCTTGTTTATTGGTTTACAGCGCCAATATATCCCACTTGGTTTCAAGGTCATCTGGGACGCATATAGAGATTGTGGCAATAGAGAGACAGCACTAGCGAGACATCAGTCTGGCTTCAGACCTCGAAGGGGGAGGGTGTATGTGTCATGCGCCTCATACCTCATGACTGGACGGTCGGCAATAATTCGTCTTTTTCACCCCCAAATACTCTTCCCACTTGTTTAATTGCTGTTACATGTTAATATCTTCATAGTAAATGTAGAATAGGCGCATATAAATAAGTAATAACGATATTTATCGGACAATGACGATTTAAGGAGGTTTGGAGTTCACTTGCTCAGTAGAAGAAAGACTGAGAAAATTTGCCAATTCTTGGGTTGGATAGCTGGACCGAAAAGGAGTGGGACTGTGTTGTAAGGCGGGTACCTCGCACTCGCCGCAAGGGAGGGGGTATACACTGCGAGAGCTCTGAAGAACACTGATTGTTGTAATAGCGATAGAAGAGTGAAAGAGATGCAACATTGCAGCGTGTAGAAAGAGTTGTAGGGAACTAGTAAGAGGAGGCAAGTTGATGAGGTGAAATGCTTTTGATTCTACTCGTTCGAGAAGTGCGGTATGGGTGGAGCCTCCCCACACATGCTAACAATACTCAATACAGGGGCGCACTGTGCCCCGATACAGAGCAAGAAGCTGTGCGGGGGTGAAGAAGCCACGGAGACGGATGAGCACACCCAACCTTTGGGAAGCTGTTTTAGCAAGAGTGGTAATATGATCTTTCCAAGAAAGGTTAGATGAAAAAAGATGCACCTAAAATCTTGAGAGAAGATGAAGGGTTTAGTTGTGTATTGTTGAAGAATAGTTTGATAGTCTTGTGGAAGATTGTGATGGAAAGATAAAGGGAGAAACTGGGTTTTGGAGGCGTTGAAAGTAAACAGATTTTCTCTGCCCCAATCAGAGATAATTGAAAGACCCTAAGACAGACATGCTATGGCCTCGCTACGTTTGTTTTGGAGTGCTTGCATGCTGGGTTGATGTGAAAAACTAGTTGAATAGTGTAAGGTAGAGTCATCAGCATATGAGTCGATGGGACTGGAGGTACAATCCAGGAGATCATTGATAAATAATAGAAAGATAATTGGAGACAGGACAGAACCCTGAGGAACACCGGAGTTGATAGGTTGAGGAAGTGAACGATGGCCATCCACAACTGCAGCTATGGAGTGGTCTGAAAGGAAATTAGAGACAAAGGCACACATAGAGAGATAGAAGCCGAAGGAGGGTAGTTTGGAAATTAAAGACTTATGCCAGACTCTATCAAAGGCTTTCGATATGTCTACAGCAATAAAAAAAGTCTCACCGAAGTCCCGAAAGGATGATGACCAAGAGTTAGTAAGCTAAGCAAGGAAATCACCAGTAGAGCAGCCCTTAAGGAAACCGTACTGGCGATATGAAAGTAAATTATGGGAAGATAAATGCTTAAGACATTTGAGGCAAGAATAGTTTCAAAAACCTTAGAGATGCAAGAAATAAGAGCAATTGGTCGATAGTTAGAGGGTTGAGAGTGGTCACTCTTCTTTGGGACAGGTTGAATAAGAGCAAACTACCAGCAAGAAGGAAAGACGTTAGAGGATAGACAGAGACAAAAGAATTTGCCTAGGCAGGGAGTCAGCACGGAAGAACAGTTTTTAACCCTTCCAGCCCCGGCTAGTTTTGTAATGTCTGTTCACCAGAACCCGGCCGGTTTTCAAAAAATGGTTTTATTCCAGAAACAATAGCGAATAGGTTAGGAATGAAGGAAAAACTACGAAAAAACGCTCAAAAAGCTTAAAGAATGGTCCTACAGAGCCCCCGAAAACGTATTTTACAAGAGTAAAAAATTGAAGGCAATTACCCAAAAAAAACAGGTTATTGCGCGCTCACGCGCACGCACGTGGACTTTGAGAGTTTTCAACCATCGGCACGGTTGCGTGGGATACGTACACAGTTCCCATACAAATCTGAGCCCTCTTGAGTGGCTACACCTGAGGTTACGGTCGGCGCAATTAGGGTGACGCGCCAGGCGCGTTTCTGGGGCTGTGCGTTACGTACGTCGCCGACGCATCAGGCGCGTCGCTGGGGCTGTACGGGTTAAGTACAACTGGAGGAACACTGTCCGACCCGTATCTCTTCTTAGTATTAAGCCCAGAGAGAGCCCAGAGTACATCCTTAGAAGTTATTATGATATTAGGCATAAGTAAGTGAGAAGGAGGTGGAGAGGGAGGAATATCACCGGAATCCTCCAAAGTGGAATTTTTAGCAAAAGTTTGAGCGAAGAGTTCAGCTTTGTCAGAGGAAGAGGTGACGGTGGTACCGTCAGAGTGGAAAAGAGGAGGAAGTGAAATTGTTGGAGAGGTTTTTGGATAGATGCCAAAACAGCCTGGGAAGAGCTAGAGTTGGACAATTTAGAGCATATTTTGTTATTGATGAAAGAGTTTTTGGCGAGTCTGAGAACAGATTTGGCTTGATTCCGGGCAGAGTTTGAAGGCGATGGTACCGTTTGAATGTTTCCTGCTTATTGCGAACAGCAGTACAACAAGCGTGAGTAAACCAAGATTTTTGTGATTTAGTCTGAGAGAAAGAGAATATATATATATACAGTATATATATATATATATATATACACTCGACCCTCGATTTAACGGACTAAATGGGACCGTTACTAGTCCGTTACCTGAAAAAGTCCGTTGCTTGATATCCTGTCCGTACGGTACTGTATTTTTCATACGGAACACATAAAATCACAATAAAATAAGAAATGCAATGGTAGTTTCACTTACATATCATGTTTTTAGCTATTTAAATATAATTTTACAATAAACTTGAAATAAATTGCTGTTTTGCTTACCTTAAACTAATATGTACAGCTATTTACAGGGGTATAGGACTCAGAATGGTTATTCCGAGTCCGAGGAGCTGCCAAGCTCCATGGGTGCCCGACTGGGCCTTGGCACACCACTAGGGCCTGCCACAGGTTCATCGGGGTCGGCTGCACCACTAGGGCCTGGCATGGGGTCGGCTGCACCACTAGGGCCTGGCATGGGGTCATCTGGGTCGGCGGGGAGGTTGGGACGTCTGGAAGCGAAGAAGGTGCTGATTTTTTGTTGACGTCCTCCTGTGTGCTGCTCTTGTATGATCAAATCACGCAGAATCCTTAGGTTGGCATAATGAGCCCCCGTTGCCTTTAGGGTGCTGTAGGTGGTGTAGTCAAGGAGTGCGTCAACATATGTCCGAAGGGTACCAAGCTTAACTTTAGGGCATGAAATTTCGTCGTCATCATCGCTGCTCTCATCTTGATCACCTTCCACCACTGAGGCGGCTATCTCTGCCTCAGATAGGACCTGGTACCCTTCGGCAGCATCGATTTCGTCGATCCAGTCACCAACATCACCAACTGTTGTCTCAGTTTCCCCAGCATTGCGCAGAAGTCGATGAAAGTTGGGCGCCTCAAAACCATCAAAGTCAGCCTCGCTGTCCTCACCGATGAGCACTTTTTTCCATGAGTTGGCTAAAGCTGAAACTTTCATATCTGCCCACGAGTAAGCAATGTTGTACAGGGCATCACGGATGTTGTAACCTTTTATATTTGCCTTTGTCCTCGCACCACGTGTGTCTTGAAGGGCGTCACCTTCGTCCTCTAAGACGACAAGCACCTCGTCCAGGTAGCGTTTGATGTACCGACGCTTCAAGGCACTGATAACCCCCTGGTCCATGGGTTGTATCACGGAGGTAGTGTTTGGCGGGAGATATAGCACTCGGATACGTCCGTCGGCACTCACTAGTTTATCGGCAATGGGGTGGGCTGGGGCATTATCCAAAAGTAGGATAGCTTTCACATCCTCAGGAGATATCTTGAGGACTTCTTCCTGGAATTTCCGAACTGCTGGCACGAAATGGTGGAAAAACCAATGTTCAAATATAGCAGAAGTGAACCAGGCCTTTTTTGAATTGTAGTAGATAAGCGGCAGGTCCAACTCTATGTTAATACCCTTGAAAGCTCTAGGGCGCTTAGCCTTTCCCACAGCAGCTATACGCAGGCGGTGGGAGCCGTTAGCATTTGCACAGATGAGTGCCGAGAGTCTCTCCTTGCTCGATTTCTTGACCCTAGCATCCTCTTCACCCTTGCGAATCTGGGTATTCCTAGGCATCGACCGCCAATACATGCCTGTCTCGTCTCCATTATATACCTGAGTTAGAGTTAGGCCTTCATCTTCAATTAATTTCTGCAGCTTGAGACGAAAAGGTTCAATACTAGCAGTGTCAGCGTCGCCAGCCTCTCCTCGCACAACTGTATTAAATAAACCATGGCGGTTCCTAAACCGCCACAGCCACCCATCACTACCTTTGAAATTGGCTACACCTAGGTGATTAGCAACTTTAGTGGCAGCGGCAAGAATTTCCACCCCACATACATTTAGGCCACTAGAACGTTGTTGTGTATACCACTTCATAACGGCAGCGTCCAGTGAATTGTCTTTCCCAGTCTTCATATGCTTCCGTGGGGCACCTTTACCACTTTTGGATGCCGATGCCTCAACACAATAACTGGTAGCATATTTGTTCAACTTCTCCTTGGCCTTGCGGATGTCGGATACCGTCTGCTTCTTGATACCATACTCCTCCTCTATTCTCTTTACACTTGTTCCAGCTTCTAATTTCCGTATTATGTCCAGTTTTTGCATCACACTAAGGTTCACACGCTTCCTTTTCTGTTGTTTGGGACCCATTTCGAAGGTAATAAGGCGTATCTATAGCAATAATAAGCACTCACAACTCATGAACGGACAAAATGGCTTGGTCGAGAGGCGGAGACTGACTGAGTGACGCTGCCGCTTGTGTTTTGGCGGGAGACTCGCCGCTCGCCCTGCCACCTAGCGGACAAATCTATCCAGCAACGGACATTTGGTCCGCGCCTACGGACAGAGTCCGTTGTATCCGAAATCCGTTGTATCGGGGTCCGTTAAATCGAGCGTCGAGTGTATATATATATATATATGTACAGTATATACGGTATATATATATATATATATATATATATATATATATATATATATATATATATATATATATATATATCAACCCTTCATCTTCTCTCAATATTCTTGGTGTCTCTTTTTCTTCTGCTCTCATTTGGAAGGACCATATTACCAGTCTTGCTAAGGCAGCCTCCCAGAAGCTGGGTGTGCTCAACCGCCTTAGGGGGTTCTTTTCCCCTGCACAGCTTCTTGCTCTGTACAGGGGCATAGTGCGCCCTTGTATTGAGTATTGTTCACATGTGTGGGGAGGTTCCTCTCATACCGCTCTCCTAGACAAAGTTGAAAGGAAGGCCTTTCGTATCATTAACTCCCGTCCACTCACCAACTCTCTGCAATCTCTCTCTCTCCGCCGCAATGTTGCATCTCTCTCGCTATTCTATCGCTACTATAATAATCAGTGTTCCTCAGAGCTATCCCAGTGCATACCACCTCCTTTACGTAGGGCACGTGGTACCCGTCTTGCAACTCAATCCCACCCCTACTCTGTGCAACTCTCCAACCCAAGAGTGAAACGTTACTCTCAAACTTTCTTCTACTCAACAGCTGAGCTCTGGAACTCTCTCCCAGAATCAGTCTTTCCCTCTCTCTATGACTTAAATTGCTTCAAACTCCGTGTGTCCAGGCATTTTGGCTCGAACGTCCCTTGATTTTGGCCCTGTCACTCTTTCAACTATGGGGGAGGCACTCGCTATAGGCAGTTATGCCTTTTGCCTCCCTCAATCACATAGAAAAAAAAAAAAAAAAAAATATATATATATATATAAATATATATATACGGTATATGCAGGGTGTTTGGAAACGACACCATAAAAATTACAAGGCGTAATATATAGGGAACAAGAAGTCAAGAAATAAAAAGTTATAATTTACAAATGTCCTACAGGTACCAGTAATGAGATAGAAACATTTTATAATTGATAAGGAATCCAAGCTAACCGTGGACGAAAATACCTGGCAATTGTCCAAACACAGATCCACGCCTTCCCCAACACATAGCACATAGACACACTCATACACACACCATCAAACCAGTAGTGTCAACATTAAAATAGGGAGGTACCGTATATCCCCCTCCACTCCCGGACAGTCAGGGAGTCTTATTTGGAGTTACAAGGAGGCAATATTTGATGGTTTCAATTTGTTGTGAACTTAAAAAGTGGGGAATGAAGGTTTTATAGTCGTGGAATATTAGTTTGTCCTTATGTCATTCATCAAACATTGCAATCGTATCCCTCTGCTCTCCTTACACCCCTGTTGTTTCTGCTACAAAAATATTTGACCATATACTTCAATAATGTAATGAAATAGAACATAGCTTACTTGGGTTTCATTTTGTTTCAATTACTCTTGTTAAATATGTAATGGAATTATAATGTTGTCGTTTTCAAACAATGTAATTACAGGGTGGCGCAGAATCTGGTTACCCAGCTGGCAGACATTGGTAATTCTGCCTGTTGATACATTTGTTTAGACAGGCAGAAGACTGGGTGAACCGTCCTATTGATATTAAATTTAACAACAATATCTTCACAACTATTACATACAGTGCCGTTTGTTTTGCCTCATTATATGCAGCAGAGATAGTACGGTATTTTTAATGTTTCAATACAAATACACTTATACGAATAATGATGATTTAGAAGACGAATTAAGCATAATAATATTCAATTTATCATGAACGGTGGGTAACATAATTTCGGGCCACCCTGTGTGTGTGAGTATATATATATATATATATATATATATATATATATATATATATATATACTGTATATATATATACAGTATATATACTGTATACTGTATATGTATATATATATATATATACAGTATATATATATATATATATTTATATATATATATATACATACCGTTATATATATATATATATACTATATATATACTCAATAATTACAATGCTTATCTCCCTATAGATTTTGCTGTCACTGTGTATGGGCAGGTGTAGTTTGGCAGCTTAAAAGTTTAAATGTTATTATAATTCAGGTGCCTAACATAATCTAACATCTGTCAAGTTGTTGATTCCAATGCAAAGGATCCCCAACAGATTGCGAGAAAAAACTTGCTCATAGAAAATTGCAGGGGAATCCATACAGAGAGCAGCAGGTATCTCATAATGGACGTTTATCAACATTTTGTTACAAGTTCTTATTGTTTTTGTTTTCCATTTTCAAGCAAAAGTTAAATTTGGTTCTCTCTAGGCTTAAAAACCTCTCTTTACCCCTACTGTACCATAGGGTACCATACGGTACAGTAATAAAAGTCCCCCCCCCCCCAGTCCCAAGCAATGTGGTCAAAATGGCAAGATAAAACATCCTCCCACCTCAAAAGATGGAGGAATACTGGCTCTCCCAGCCTGCACAGACTTGGATATAAGCTGAGAAATGTTGCCAGCTCTAGAGGAGTGCTCAAACGGTCGTGGTACCAGGCACTGCCTGACACTGGCAGTTACAAGGAACGTATATTACTGACAGGTCTCTGCCGTCCCTGGGACTGACGGCCATCGCTGGTACTGAACGGGTTAAGCTAAATATATGCTCTCCAGGCTAAATTTGTAATTTTTTCGTAAACTAAATGTTCCAGCCGCTGGTTGGTTTCACCCAGCCTACAACATGCGTTAGCAAATAAATAAATAAAAATCCAAAAAATATATATATACTGTATATAAATAAATAAATAAATACAAAAAACATAAATGCAAAACAAATCGACAATTGCATGAGACAAAACGTCATATAATTGCCAAAATAATATGGCACATGTTATAATCGCCAAACTAATGGGGTGAAAGGGAGAGGGTGTAACACCACTAACCTCTCAGTCTATGGAACAGGTTAGCTTGGTTCAGGTGGCAGCTAGTAAATGTTGATGCATGTGTATCGACAATGATAATAAAACCATCTGGGCTTCAGTAGTTGTACAGATCTGGATAAAAACGTTGGAACAGTTTAGCGAGGCACACTTTAGGAATCACACCCTCGAACTATGATGACAAACTGAATAGAGCAACAAGTATCAAATGGCAGTGAATAATTACGTCTCGTTGTTTTGTTATATATATTATAAGGTCTTGAAACTGGAGCGAAAGGCTTTAAAATATCCAAACTAATGGGGTGAACGTCTTAAAATATCAAAACTAATGTAGCTATACCTGAGGGGGAAGGTAGTCCAGAAAAAATGTCCCTTTAGCGTATTCGTGATCAAGACTAGTAATGGATCAATGAACTCTGCAACCCAGAGAACGTATTCCCTCCTCAACTGTGGATGAATGTCAACTAGTGGTGCATATAATATACGGTATTAAGCACCTGTTGCTCATGTATTGCTTTCCCAGGCCCATCTTTAACATGGGAACAGTACACTGACTGGAACCTGTCGGCTTGAATGTAGATAGGGGGAGGTGAAGAGGTGAAGTTGGTTGAGATGGCGGAGATTGATGGGGTGATGTGAACGAGAGCTGAAGATAGAATGTGTGATTATTATGTCGGGGTGGTCAAGGTATTTGATAGCTATTGGGTGGAATGATGAAGTGTAAAACATACATACATACATACATACATACGATTTTAAAGACTGTTCTGTCCACAGGGAATGTGGTTACAGTCTCACGTCCTAAATGGCGGCTTTCCAGGCGGCCCTGCCAAGGGCTGCCTTTCTTGTCAATGAGGTTCAGAAAGAGGTGTGAATTATTAGTAAGCAAGAAAAGGTTGATTAAGGCTTGGCAATGGTGACTGGGATATTCAGAAGGTGTGTGAATAATTACAAATGTATGCAAGAGAGACCAATAGTAAACAATGTGCGAAATATGCAAAGGTGTAATAGGTGTGTGGGAGTGATAACATTGTGTAGGATGTACACCCGGATGCTATAGTCTCTAGCCCATTCAAAGGTGTAATAGGTGTGTGGGAGTGATAAGATTGTGTAGGATGTACACCCGGATGCTATAGTCTCTAGCCCACTCAAAGGTGTAATAGGTGTGTGGGAGTGATAACATTGTGTAGGATGTACACCCGGATGCTATAGTCTCTAGCCCACTCAAAGGTGTAATAGGTGTGTGGGAGTGATAACATTGTGTAGGATGTACACCCGGATGCTATAGTCTCTAGCCCACTCAAAGGTGTAATAGGTGTGTGGGAGTGATAACATAGTGTAGGATGTACACCCGGATGTTATAGTCTCTAGCCCACTCAAAGGTGTAATAGGTGTGTGGGAGTGATAACATTGTGTAGATGTACACCCGGATGCTATAGTCTCTAGCCCACTCAAAGGTGTAATAGGTGTGTGGGAGTGATAACATTGTGTAGGATGTACACCCGGATGCTATAGTCTCTAGCCCACTCAAAGGTGTAATAGGTGTGTGGGAGTGATAACATTGTGTAGGATGTACACCAGGATGCTATAGTCTCTAGCCCACTCAAAGGTGTAATAGGTGTGTGGGAGTGGTAACATTGTGTAGGATGTACACCCGGATGCTATAGTCTATAGCCCACTCAAAGGTGTAATAGGTGTGTGGGAGTGATAACATAGTGTAGGATGTACACCCGGATGCTATAGTCTCTAGCCCACTCAAAGGTGTAATAGGTGTGTGGGAGTGATAACATAGTGTAGGATGTACACCCGGATGCTATAGTCTCTAGCCCACTCAAAGGTGTAATAGGTGTGTGGGAGTGATAACATAGTGTAGGATGTACACCCGGATGCTATAGTCTCTAGCCCACTCATAAGAATACCTGGGCCCGCTATGTGTTTCCTTATGCAATTATAGCTATCTAGATTGATTGTTGGATAGAATTATAAGTAATATATATAGTTTTGTACTTGATGTAAAGAAAATTATATTCATAAATTCGCTTGCAGGGATATACTTCCATAATTAGAAATAGGTGATGTCCACGCATAGTTGCGATTGAGCTAGAGACTATGGCATCCGAGTGTACAGTAAATTGGGTGGATATGGATATTAGTATCACACTTTGGAAAAAAGCACATTGTAGAAGTTATGAATGGGCTAGTATTTTACAGGTGAAGGGCGATTTATTAAGGGGATATTTTTCTGTCTGGCCCTCTATTCATTTACGTTTACCCCCATTAGTTTTGGGATTTAAAGGAACTCGCCACATCAATTAAGTGATTTTCAAACCTTACACCCAAAATCTTTGCCAATATTAACACCTTTCGTGGCATTTACGTGTCGAGTTTTTTTCCTAAAGAGCGATAGTGAGCTTGTAATATAGGTGGAAACGACCCTCGGTCGAGATGTTTTTATACCAAAAAAAATTATACATTTATCTCAAAGGATGGTATTGATAGAGGTCTAGGGAGAAAAAAAGAAAAATACTACAAAATTCAAATAATAACCACTTAAACCTCACCACAGACTTCAATCCCCCGCGATGCTGTTAATAATAACAATGGTATATAAAATAGAACAGTGAAAATCCTACCCATTAAGGAGGAAGTTATATATATATATATATATATATACATATATATATATATATATATGTTTGTTTATATATATATATATATATATATATATGTTTCTAATCTCTCAGTGGGGTTCGAACCGCCGACCGTCAGGACGATAGCTGACGCTTTAATCATCTACACCACGGCTATCGTCCTGACGGTCGGCGGTTCGAACCCCACTGAGAGATTAGAAACATTTAGTGGCTCACGTGTATTTGTGATATATACTATATACTGTATATATATATATATATATATATATATATATATATATATATATATATATATATATATATATATATATATATATATATATATGTATATATATATATATATATATATATATATATATATATATATATATATATATATATACAGTATATATATACAGTATAAATATATATATATATATATATATATATATATATATATATATATATATATCTATCTATCTATTGCCTGACGCCGTGATCCCCGAAGGTGTGGCCACGAACGAACCGCCCCCATGCACCTCTGTCCCCAGTCAGTCGACGCCCCTCCCCCCAACCAGCACCGCCTTCGTTCATATACTTCCTCACTCCATCCTTCCACCTCTCTTTCGGTCTACCTCTCCCTCTCTGTCCCTCCACCTCGCTCTCGTACACCCTCTTAGTCATTCTCTCGCTTTCCATATGGCCGAACCATCTCAAGTTGTTCCTTTTCACACTTTCCAGCACATCTACCTCCACACCACACCTCCTTCTTACTTCCTCATTAGTCTGTCTATCCCTCCATGTAACTCCGCACGCACTTCTTAAGTAATTAATTTCCACTGCTCTCACTCTTGGTCTGAGTCTGTCAGCCAACGTCCATGCTTCGCTTCCGTAAGTCAGTGTCGGGATTACCACACTGTCATGCAAGGACTTCTTCACCTCCATACTGACCACCCTATTTCTTGTTACTGCTTTCAGCGTTCCTACAACCCTCTTCTCAGTTTTGTAGTGCTATTATTTACCTGTCAATTAATAATTCAGTCACTTTTTTTTTTTTTTTTTTTCATGAGCACGTATATACAGCATATGTGGCAATCAAATGAGGAAACTATAATAACACCAGACGACGATACTGTTGTTACAGTAGAATAATGGCTCTTTGAGCAGTATGTATTGCCTTACCAGTGGTTGTCCCCTTATTATTATTATTATTTTATTATTATTATTGAAATACCACAGGAACGAAAATTCCTGGGAGCGAAACTTCCACCCCCAACGAGATCCCTCTCTTTCTACCACCTCCCTCCACATGTTACACGTCTCGTTAATCACAGTCTTCTAATATACAAATCACATTTCCTTACCCCCTGACATTCTTGAAATACCCACTAAGTATATTCAATTAGATACCAACCATGCAGACTATAATACGTTCGTTGTGTATGGGTACGAGGCGATCTCAAGACACCTTAGCTCCCAGTGCACAACGAACCGGATCATGATTATGTCCGCCTGTATTAAATTATGTATTATGTTGATTTATACCATTGCCTATTTTTGTAATAATTGTATTCAGCTAACTATGATCTCAATAATCATTGATGTAATGAAAATATGAATAGTCTCCTCATACGATTGCACTAGTTCTGTAGTGCTATTATTTACAACCTGTCAATTAATAATTCAGTCACTACAAGCTTGCTTGCTTTTTTTTTTTTTTTTATACAGACCATGTGACAATTAACCCGTGGAGCCCCGGCTAGTTTTGTAATGTTTGCGCACCAGAACCCGGCCGGTTTTCAAATTTTTTTTGTATTCCAGAAACAATAGCGAATGGGTTAGGAATGAAGGAAAAACCACGAAAAACCGCTCAAAAAGCTTAAAGAATGGTCCTACAGAGCCCCCGAAAACGTATTTTACAAGAGTAAAAAATTGAAGGCAATTATCCAAAAAAAACAGGTTATTGCGCGCTCGCGCGCACGCACGTGGACCTTGAGAGTTTTCAACCATCGGCACGGTTGCGTGGGATACGTACACAGTTCCCATACAAATCTGAGCCCCCTTGAGTGGCTACACCTGAGGTTACGGTCGGCGCAATTAGGGTGACGCGCCAGGCACGTCTCTGGGGCTGTGCGTTACATACATCGCCGACGCATCAGGCGCGTCGCTGGGGCTGTACGGGTTAAATGAGGAAACTATAATAACACATCTGAATAATGCCAACCTGACTTATAAACACAAATATGAATGTAACCAGACGACGATGCTGTTGTTTCAGTGGAGTAATGGCTCTTTGAGCAGTATGTATCGCCTTACTAGTGGTTGTCCCCTCACAGGATGGGGGGCGCTGCTCAATAAACTCGCCCCTCGGGGCAAAATCAAAATCTGTTGTACCCTCTCCCGCACTTCTTCATCCAGAGTCCCATCTTTACTCAACACACTGCCCAGATACTTAAAATAGTTGACGATCTCCATAGCCTGACCGTTCAGCTTCACCTCACACTCTGTGACTTCACCCCTTTCGAAGACCATAACCTTGCTCTTCCCCGCATTTACCTTCAAATTCCGTTTTTCGCACACTGTTCCAAACTCATTTACCAGACCCTGCAACTCCCATTCATTATCACTCATCAGAACTGTATCATCCGCAAACAGCAGTATAGGTAGCTTCCACTGAATTCCCTCCCTTATATATATATATATATACTGTATATATACTGTATATATATATATATATATATATATATATATATACTGTATATATACTGTATATATATATATATATATATATATATATATATACTGTATATATATATATATATATATATATATATATATATATATATATATATATATACAGTATATATATATTTATATATATATATATATATATGTATATATATATATATATATATATATATATACATATATACAGTATATATATATTTATATATATATATATATATATATATATATATATATATATATATATATATATATATATATATATATATATATTATATATATATATATATACAGTATATATCTATATATCTATATATATATATATATATATATATATATATATATATACAGTATATATATATTTATATACAGTATATATATATATATATATATATACATATACTGTATACAGTATATATATATTTATTTGTATATGTCTTCCCTAGAGTTCCATAAAACATATATAAATACCGTCAAGACTCCCCTTCCAGATTAATTTGTGCATTTCTAGGTAGAGAATTGCCCGAGCCGAAGGCAGCTTCCTGCAAGCTGGCTATTGCCTGTCATGAAAGAATCGACACCCAAATGTGTCCAATTTTGTCTTAAAATCACCGAACTAGTGAAGTGAATGTCTTCTAAAAAATAATTGGGTTAAACTTGAGAGAAGATGGGCTTGAAAAACCGTCCTTAATCATGATTACCAACACATACGCTTTATGTAATGTTAGTTAGGAAAATTAGAATGTGCTCGTACTGTCTGAGATACATCATGTGTAAATCTAGTAATCATACATCGTACTAAATTGCTTCTAAGATATTCCTGTCATATCCATATTATTCCCCCAAAGTACTATTATAATCTATCTTTTTCCACCTGATGGTATATTGCCACATCGACATCACGATTACTCATTTAGTACGAGGATGTTGCAGCGAACATTTTTTGTTAACTGAGAAAACTTGATATACAGTATATATGATGCAAAGGTATTGGTAGTTTTATATTTTTTCTTAAAGTATTGATACATCATTTGCTAAGTGAACGGATTATCCTAGGCTGAAATAAAAACCTACTATAGTTAAAATGGCTGTTTCTAAATGAGATAACATTATTTATCATATTATAGATGTATCATATAATGTACAGTGTATAGATTCCTTGCTAATAAAATAATGTATAAATGTTTACAATTATCTGATATATTGAAATTTAGTTTACTGGTATATAAAACACTGTTAAGTATTACATAAGTGCCATGTTAAGTGACTAGGGAAGGGGGGTGGTTGCTGGACCCCCTTCTTTCTTACGTTTAAAGCATAATGTCTACAGCATGTTCTGCCCCTTTAACCAACTTTGTTTAAATTTGTTAACACATTCACCCTATTCGTTTGGTGGTTTTAAGACCTTTAGGTGGCGATTATAGCTTAGTTGACGATAGGGAGGCTGCAATTTAGGATGAACCGGCCTTCAACTGGGATTTTTTTTTTTTTTCTATGTGTATGATGGAGACAAAAGGCAAGCTGCCTGTAACGAGTGTCTCCCTCAAAATCCAAACATGTTAGAGAGCCAAATTCAAGGGATGTTGGGGTCAAAATGCCTGGACACACGAAGTTTAAAACAGTCTAAATCATAGGAGGAAAAAACAATTAATGAAGGAGAGAGTTCCAGAG
Source organism: Paralithodes platypus (assembly GCA_032716605.1). Classification (NCBI taxonomy): domain Eukaryota; kingdom Metazoa; phylum Arthropoda; class Malacostraca; order Decapoda; family Lithodidae; genus Paralithodes; species Paralithodes platypus. The sequence continues at coordinate 12,868,823 of CM064541.1, forward strand.
TTCACTTGTTTAGTTAAAAGAAAGACTGAGCAAATTTGCTAATTCTTGGGTTGGAGAACTAGACAGAATAGGAGGGGACTGTGTTGAAAGGTGGATGTCTCACATTCGCCGCAAGGGAGGGGTGTATGCACTGAAAGAACTCTGAAGAACACTGATTGTTGTAAGAGCGATAGAAGAGTGAAATAGATGCAACTTTGCGGGGTGTAGAAATAAATTGTAAGGAACTAGTAAGTGAGTTGATGAGGCGAAACGCTTTTGACTACTCTTTCGAGAAGTGTGGTATGGGTAGAACCTCCCCACATATGCGAGCATTACTCGATACAAGGGCACACTGTGCCCGTATACAGAGCAAGAAGCTGTACCAGGGTAAAGAACCCACGGAGACGGTTGAGCACACCTAACTTCTGAGAAGATGGTTGTATGACCTTTCCTGGAATGGTAGGGTGAAAAGGTTACACCAAGAATATGGAGAGATAATGAAGGGTTGAATCTGTATTGTTCAAGAGTAATTGATAATCTTATGAAAGACTGCGACCGATAAATAGAAGGAGAAATTGGGTCTTGAAGGCATTGAAAGCAAGAAGATTTGTTCTGCCCTAATCAGAAATAACTGATAAATCATAAGTGCTATGGCCTCGTCACATGACTTTTGGAGTGATTGCATACTGGGTTGTAGTGAAAAAGTAGTTGAATAGTGTATAAATATATATATTTTGGTTTTCTTTCTTTTAGGTTGATCGAGGTCTAGGGGGCAAACTAAAAACCTACCTTTAATTAGGCCAAAAATGTCTAAGGTGATATGAGCCCTTTATTGATAATGTTGCCTAGAATCACTGCCACTCGCTTTTATAACAATATGCAGCTAATTCATGTGGCGCTCCAAACAAGCAGCATTTCTCTGAGTCAATCACTATTAAGGGGGGGTTGGTTGATTTGTCTGGCCCCCCTTCTCCCTCACGTTTAGCCTAATTAGTTTTTGAGATTTGTCGACGTTCGTTCCATTAGTGTGGTTATTTTAAGACTTTTCATCCCATTTAATTGTCAATATTAAGACCTTTCGTTCCATTTAAGTGTCGATTTTCTCCGGGCGATCGATGGCAAGCCTATAATTTAAGAAAAAACCGGCCTTCGGCCAGGACATATTTATATCGAAAAATGTACATATTTATCTTGAAAGAGGGTCTTGGGGGTGTTTTGTTAAGCTTTATGGAGGTCTAGGGAGGAAACTAAAATAATGACAGAACAAAATATATATGAGCAAATAATTATATACGCTCATCCACCCTTAAACGACAGTCAGGAGCCTAAATGGCGGCGCACCCATTTATATCAGTATCGAACCCAAACAAGACAATACAATATTTTGTTATCGCTCAGATACATCCGAACTTGGCAATAAAGGTACCCTTATGGATGTTGATATGTTACTATACGGTAAACTAATGTAACTATTATTTAGGACAACATAAATTAGATCTCAATAATATTTTGGTACTTAAGTGTTTGATAAATGTAAAATAAATACTACTATTCATTTTCATATATATCATATTGTTAAAAAATATCACTTTATATCTGAAAAGATACTTTTCGCAACAGTGTTTGTGCCACGGTCATTTTTGCCTTTCTTCCAGGCACATTTCACATTCTACCAGTTTCCTGAGGTAGATTATCATATCTAATCAGCTACTGTTCTTGACGGGCTCTTAACAATAATTTTCACGATATATAGTTTTCACTTTAAGTTTGTTTTTTGTCTTTTCAACTTACTATAATTAATAAATATTAGTTGTTCTCTTCTGATATACGGGAGAAATGAAACTGTAGACAAAATGCATTGGTTATGACATTTAGCACGGGAAACTCCGAGTGTACCAGAGGACTGGAGGAAAATCGTGATAGTGCCCATGTTCAGAGGGAAGAGTAGTAAACGTGATTGTAAGTGTTACAGAGGAATTGGCATACTTATCATACCTGGCAAGGTGTACGCAACAATGGTAACAGACAGACAACAGAAGACAACGATTGACAAAACTCGTGAAGGACACTGGGGTTTCAGGAAGGGCAGGGGTTGCGCTGACCAGATTAGTTTCAATGAAATTGTTGGTTGAGAAATATTTAGCCAAGAACGAAAACTTCTGGCAACATTCACATATTTGGAAAAAGCCTATGATGAAGTTAATTGGGATGGTCTGTGGGATGCGTTGACAGTATATGGTTTGGGACGGAAAATACTAATGGCAGTAATATATTTGTATAGGCATTTATCGCCAAATGTGGGTGTAGGCAATAAGCTAAACACCATTTTTAAGATCAACATACGAGTAAGTAAAGGATGTGATGTATCCCTTTCTCTCTTTGTAATATACATGGATGGAGTTATCAGATAATGTAGGGCAGGATCAATATGTGTAAGAGCTAGGCTGGAATCAGAGGGAAGGGATTGGAAGATTTTAACATGCCTATATGCGGATGGTACCGTCCTGTTGCCTGAAAATGTGGAAGAAATACAGAGAGTGGTCATACCTTTGAAAAGGTGTGTGAGAAGAGGAAGTAAAAGGTCAATATAGGGAAATGTAAGGTAATAGTGTTAGAGAGAAGAATGATTGAAACCATAGACTTTACGAATAAATGTAGAATTAAGAGATGGAAATTGTAGACATTAACAGAGAATTGAAGAATCGGAAGAGGTTAAAAGTTGTTAACCTCCTCTGTATCTGCGAGGCCTTTTTCGTTATATTATGTTAACTATTAGATGATATTTTGCAGCTTAGCAAAGACGTGTACCAAATTAAAAGGTTACAGGCTATCTCAATTAAAAGGTTACAGGCTATCTCAATTAAAAGGTTACAGGCTATCTCAATTAAAAGGTTACAGGCTATCTCAATTAAAAGGTTACAGGCTATCTCAATTAAAAGGTTACAGGCTATCTCAATTTAAAGGTTATAGGCTATCTCAATTAAAAGGTTACAGGCTATCTCAATTTAAAGGTTATAGGCTATCTCAATTAAAAGGTTACAGGCTATCTCAATTAAAAGGTTACAGGCTATCTCAATTAAAAGGTTACAGGCTATCTCAATTTAAAGGTTATAGGCTATCTCAATTAAAAGGTTACAGGCTATCTCAATTAAAAGGTTACAGGCTATCTCAATTAAAAGGTTACAGGCTATCTCAATTTAAAGGTTATAGGCTATCTCAATTAAAAGGTTACAGGCTATCTCAATTAAAAGGTTACAGGCTATCTCAATTAAAAGGTTACAGGCTATCTCAATTTAAAGGTTATAGGCTATCTCAATTAAAAGGTTACAGGCTATCTCAATTAAAAGGTTACAGGCTATCTCAATTAAAAGGTTACAGGCTATCTCAATTAAAAGGTTACAGGCTATCTCAATTTAAAGGTTATAGGCTATCTCAATTAAAAGGTTACAGGCTATCTCAATTAAAAGGTTACAGGCTATCTCAATTTAAAGGTTATAGGCTATCTCAATTTAAAGGTTATAGGCTATCTCAATTTAAAGGTTACAGGCTATCTCAATTTAAAGGTTATAGGCTATCTCAATTAAAAGGTTACAGGCTATCTCAATTTAAAGGTTATAGGCTATCTCAATTAAAAGGTTACAGGCTATCTCAATTAAAAGGTTACAGGCTATCTCAATTAAAAGGTTACAGGCTATCTCAATTTAAAGGTTATAGGCTATCTCAATTAAAAGGTTACAGGCTATCTCAATTAAAAGGTTACAGGCTATCTCAATTAAAAGGTTACAGGCTATCTCAATTTAAAGGTTATAGGCTATCTCAATTAAAAGGTTACAGGCTATCTCAATTAAAAGGTTACAGGCTATCTCAATTAAAAGGTTACAGGCTATCTCAATTTAAAGGTTATAGGCTATCTCAATTAAAAGGTTACAGGCTATCTCAATTAAAAGGTTACAGGCTATCTCAATTAAAAGGTTACAGGCTATCTCAATTAAAAGGTTACAGGCTATCTCAATTTAAAGGTTATAGGCTATCTCAATTAAAAGGTTACAGGCTATCTCAATGTAAAGGTTATAGGCTATCTCAATTAAAAGGTTACAGGCTATCTCAATTAAAAGGTTACAGGCTATCTCAATTAAAAGGTTACAGGCTATCTCAATTTAAAGGTTATAGGCTATCTCAATTAAAAGGTTACAGGCTATCTCAATTAAAAGGTTACAGGCTATCTCAATTTAAAGGTTATAGGCTATCTCAATTAAAAGGTTAAAGGCTATCTCAATTAAAAGGTTACAGGCTATCTCAATTAATCCTTTTAACATAGTTCCTAACTAAGCTACATACAGTACTATCGTCTAAATGTAGCTGAAATCGAGTACAAAAGATGTCGCCGGTACAGAAGGGGTTAAGTACTTGGGAGCTGTACTGGTACTGGTATACTAGGAAATGAGATAAAAGAGATAACAATGTAAAAAGAACAAAGGTGATTGACTAACTTGACAGTAAAGTATTCTGAAACGAAAGTATGGTCAGGCAAGAAATGAAATAGTCACAGAGGAACAGCGTGCTGATCCCGACTATCTTGTATGGACGTGAGGCATGGATTGCAGCCTTTTACCGTATAGGCCCTATATGATATTTGTTTTTATTTTTTTCCCCAATAAACCAATCAAGAGAATCATAGATGCTATTTGGAAGACAGAGACGAAAAGGTTTGCCTAGGCAAGGAGTCAGCGTGGAAGAACAGCATATGAGTACAACAGGAGTAATGCAACCGGGTCTGTACGCATTCTTAGTAATTAGCCCAGAGAGGGCAGAAAGTACATCCTTAGAAAACATTGATATATTAGGCATTACTAAGTGAGAGAAGAGTGGAGAGGGAGGAGTAGACCCGCAATCATCCAAAGTGGAGTGATTAGCGAAAGTTTGAGCGAAGATGCCAAAAAGCTTATGAAGAGGCAGAGTTGGAAAATTCAGAGCATTTATTATTGATGAAAGAGTTTTTTGCGAGTCGATGGTCATATTTGGCTTAATTCCGGGCAGAAACACATAGAGTACAAGAATCTTGAGTTTGAAGGTAATGGTACCGTTTGAATGATTTCTCCTAATTTTGGACAGCAGTAGACCAAGTGTGAGTAAACCAAGATTTTTGTGAGTAATTTGAGAGAAATAGAATGGGATGTATGCTTCTATGCCCAAAAGGATTACCTCAGCAATGCACTTGGCACTCTCTGAGAGTTCTTGGCCAAGGAAGCAAAAATAATTCTATGGGAAATCAAAGAAGTACTGCCGTAAAGCCTCCCAGACGGCAGCACCAAAATTCCAAAAGCGCCACTGGTGGGGGGTTAAAAGGCCGTACTGGAGAGACAGGACAGGTGACAGAGATAACGTTATGATCGGAGGAGCCTAACGGAGGGAGAAGATTTAGAAAGCGCCAAAATTCCCGAAGCACCACTGGTTGTGGGGGTCAGAAGGCCATACTGGAGAGACAGGACATGTGACAGATATAAGGTTATGATCAGAGGCGCCCAACGGAGGGAGAAGTTTTTGAGTGTCAGCAGGATGATTATAGGTTAGAAATAAGTCAAGAATATTGAACACATCTCCAGGCCCATGCTTCTGAACTTACATAATTTTGTACACTTAAGTTTTCCTTTTATTTATTTTTTAGTTTTTTCTATGTTCCAACTACTCCCTCTCGGGCATAGGCTGAGAGCCTCTACATTCAACCGTTATGAACGGTGAAGCCCGTGAGGTCTCGTTCCAGTCTAGGGGTGAGACATGTGAAGCATTTTTTAGCTGCAACCAGCCCCTGCCATATTGCTTTCGCAGGATCAATGGGGCGTAGTTGCTCACTCATGGCTCGAAGCAGCCCCATCTCTGAAGCTGCCTTGCTCCAGTGCTTCACTGTCTTATCTCCTAGACTTGGACCCTCACTCTCAAAACGACACCTATTAAGCAATGAACTCACTAGGCATTGCACCCCTGTAGCACATTTTGAATAGGGAAATATTCATATAGTCACGCAGGGGTTTCCAACCTTTTTGTTCCTCTGTACCACTTGGGCATTCTGATAGGTACACATGTAACCCTAACAATTTAGGATAAAAATTGATAAAATTATGTTAATTTTATATTCTTTTATTATGAAATATGTATGTGTAGACTGCATAGGGATCTTAGTATTGATATTATCAATAAACTGAACTCAGTGACTTTATAAAATATTTTGATCTGTCACATATTCGGACATTATCGGGCGGTACTGCAGCTGTCTTGAGTTGGTATTCATATCTGATTGTTTCACGTCCAATACAGATTGTGGGCCGCAGGAAGTCACATAATAGTGAAACAAATGGAATAGTCACCTCACTGATATAATTTTAAGGGAAGGATGTAGTATCGAGTGTACGGTCCGACGGTCGTCATGTTTACATAGGTCGATCGCTCGCGGTTAAGTTCCCGTATATTTTTTCTGTTATTTTACCCCTGCTGGCAATATATATGATAATGACAATAAGTCATGGGGGAAGTGGGGGGCAAAGCCCCCCTTCAACCTATTATTGTATCCCATGGCAGTCAAAATAGACGGGAACATGATTGCGAGCGTCCGCGTAGTCACAGTGTAAGGTGGGCGGTCCACCCGGTAACTACATTCTTGCCAATTTTAATATGTTTTGCTTACTGAAATGAGGAAATTGATAAAAACACAACTCTGTGCAATCTGCCTGTAGATTAGAACGCCATGTTTTGTACACTATGGTTATTCACTCAGACCACTATGTACCCCCTGAGAAGTGCAAATGTACCCCTGGGGTACATGTACCCCAGGTTGGGAACCCTTGATATAGTGCTATTTAATCAGGGAACAATAAGGGTATGTATTTGGTGTTTCGGTGGGCTTTGTGGTAATGCACTGATACTAGGTACAGCACAAACTCCATCCCAATAATATCTTCCCATTGATATATCAGGATTTGAACCCGGGTCCATTGGATTACCAGTCCAGTGGCAACACCACTCCACCACATCTCCCCTAGTTAGGTCCTTTTACATCCATCAAGATTAATAAACACTCCCAAGACCTCCTTTCGGGTGAAGTTTATAAAAAAAATCGGTAGAAAAAATCATTGATAGCTAACAATTTGACTTTGTTTCTTCTACGAAGTTTATAAAAAATATGTTAAAGAAATAGCAGTCGATTGTTAATATGTTGTTTAAGGGACACTGTACCTAATGGTTTCTGAAAGTTGATAGACTAATTATTAGTCTATCTCTACTTTCAGAAATAATTTGATACAGTGCCCCTTAAACGACTTATTAACAAAGTCAAAGCCCATGGTATAACAGAAAACACACCCAATAGGCCCAGAGAGTGTTGCTGTTAATGGAAAAGAATCAGACTGGTGTAATATAAACAGTGGAGTTCCCCAGGGTTCAGTTTTGGGACCTGTCCTGTTTAAAATTTACGTAAATGATATAGACTAAGGGATAAAATGTACAATATTGAAGTTTGCAGATGAATTGGCAATAATTACAATGTGACCTTGACTCTTTAAGTAGCTGGGCACAAAAATAGAAAATGAAGCTCAATATTGTAAAATGCAATGCATTACGCATTGCTAGTAACTACTTTCACAAAGAATACTCAATGAATAGCAATCAACTTTCAAATGTGGATATAGAAAAGGATATGAGAGTTATAATATCTAGCGACCTACAACCGAGTAAACAGTGTACAGAGGCAGTACAAAAAACAAATATGTTGGTGGGATTCATTGGTAGGCAATTTAATTCAAATCAGAAAGGTTATGCTTATTCCATGCAACTCACTTGAATATTGCTCTCCTCCCATTTCGCTGACCAACATGGTGAACAAGCCTACATCTTTTCTATCCTAAATGACCTAGAACAGTTAGTCCAGAACCCTACTCAAATTCCTGACCACCCTGGAGATTGGCCCGACATTCTTGACCTACTTCTAGCTTCTAATGCTTCTACTTAAGTTGTAAACCTTTTCTCTCCGCTGTGCTCCTCTGATTACAACCTTATCTCTGTTACCTGTCCTATCTCTCCAGTATGGCCATCCAATCCTCACACCCGGCGCTGCTTGTGGCACTTTGGGAGGATCCTCAGCAGTACTTCTTTGATTTCCCATGGATCGATTTTTGGTTCCGTGGCCGGGTACCCTCGGTGTGCATTGAGAGCACCACCAAAGTGACCTTCTCGGGCACGGAGGCATACATTCCATTTTGTTTCTCTCAGTTTAATGCAAAAAAATCTTGGTTTACTCACGCTTGTTCCATTGCTGTCCACAATAAGGAGAAAGCATTCAAACGGTTCCTTCACCTTCATACTTAAGAATCTTGTGCTCTTTATGTTTCTGTCCAGAATCAAGCCAAATCTGTTCTTCTATTAGCCAAAAAACTGTTAAATCAATAATGAATATTCTGAACTTTCCAACTTTAGCTCTTCCAAAGCTTTCTGGCATCTAACCAAAAGCCTCTCCAACAATTTTACTTCCTTATCTTTCCCTCCTCTTTTCCGTTCTGACGGAACTTTCCTATGACAAAGCTAAACTCTATGCTCAAACCATCGCTAAGAAACTCCATCTTGGATGATTTTGGTGCTAGTCCTCCCTCTCCACACCCCTCTCACTTACTTTTGCCTGATATCATAATCTCTTCTAAGGATGTACTGTTACGGCTGGATCGGCAATACATATTCGGGATTCTTGATCATAGGACAGAAATGGCTTAAGTGACAACGACACGCTCGATTCCAGTCCCAAATACTATATGCTCCAGACAACAAAAGCACCAACGCCCTACAGAGTTATCGTCTACGGTAATGAGGTACCTTAACTCGGCGAAAGTGTACAACAGGGGTAGGCTATGAGGCTAAACTCCCTCAGACATTTATAGGTTACGTTATTACTAAAGAAATGCAATACTCAAGAAACTACGTTAATATTAAGCCTCTAATAATGTAGAATAGAAGCAGGCTAAAGGTATGACAGTGAAATGCTAAATGACAAATGTACACGCCTACTTGAAAGCGCGTGCACTACACTAACTGTCCCCTACTAACATGCACTAGCATGTAGCATACAAGATGTTCATGATCCAGTAGATAACTAATAATACACATGGGAGGAACATAAACAGTAGTCACTTATTATAATAATGAATCTCTACTTGGAATAACTAAAAGGTTGCAGGCAACAGTACTGCGCCGGTAGCCTACTACCGCATAGGCTACTTCGCTTCTCTCACTCTGTCTCCCCTCCGAGTCCATATGCGCCCTACGCAACAGAACTCCGGACACAGCAGCAAAACGACAGTGCAGTTAATTGATACATGAAAGTATTAATAGTGTTGTCTTGTGTGTGAGTAATGTGTATTGTAAAGTGTTATAGATATATACTTAAAAAGAGCTGCAATGCATAGTAAAATAACGATATATCCCACTCATCATCCCCATGTGTTCTAGCTAGCAGGCCAAGTCACAGGAACAACGAGTCCCAGCACCGAAAGCGAGAACCCAGGAGAAGACTGTAGAGAACACAAGGACAGATAAATTACGTTACTCTACTATACCGGCACTACGAGCGAGCTGTAGTCTCGGGTGCTACACTCGCTCCTGGCTCGGTATGCAAATCAAGGCTAAGTCCTCGTCCCTCTACAGACAACTCCTGGGCATGGTCGGGCTCTTACACATGGCACCAGTCTAGTCACAAATGGGATGATGAGCAGGGCATATAACTCGTGAACATGTAGAACGTTCACCAACTATCCTCATCAAGAAGATCGCTGTTCACATTAACCCCTTAAATCTAATACATGTAAATATATGCTTGTCCTAAGAGTAATACGAGAGGTGAATGCTGAAACTCCTTTAGGACCTCAAGGGAAGGTTATGCATTTAAATAGAGAGAAGAATGAAATGAGAGTAATGTCGTCAGAGAGAAAGAGTGCAACCGTGAGAAGTTGGGAGAGAGAGCAAGGGATGTTAGAATCTCAAAGGTTCTAGGCAACCTGGTCATAGAACACGCAGCCAGCCTCCAGGCAATGTGCTGTACGACAACATGGGCCCAGCCCAGGCAGGCAACAATGGACTACCAACCCTATCGCGCCTAGCTATAAGGGCAAGGCTGCCAACCAGTCCATACGTCTGGCAACCACCCGGCCGGCAGCGCGGCGCGTTGCTACCCTCTTGCTCTGAAGCCTAACTCACTCTCTCTCTCTGAACTCCCATTGTCTTATCTATCAACTTCTCTATTGATACTACATATTAAATGGAAGGTCTCGACATGGCTTAAAACAAAACCCACCACTGGTTAGCACATGACGAGACCTTTGCAGAGATACAAAGAACATAGTTATAAGTTGTCACACTCAATATACATTGCGGCTGACGGTAGCCAGATCACGGGCGGTACAGTCGAGTACCAAGGAGTACAATCAGGTTGCGTTGCACAGCACTGGGGTGCGTCACAGCCCCCCCAAGATTTTAGATAATCGACCTTAGAAGCATTATCAAAATCTGACAGGCAACCAACCGACCTGCTACCCTTAGCTGCCACTAATTGCAAAAGGTGCACAACAACTGAAGTGTGAATTATACATAAAACACAATATCGCATGCATCATGCTACAACAATAAAGAGTTACAAAACTAAAAAAAGAAAGAGTTTTCTCGTTTATTTTATTGTTTTATAATCTTTTTGGACGGCGTTATGATAGCCTAATTTTACTCCTGCTCAACCCACACACCGTGCACGACTATCTTGGATCATCAACCCTTGATAGACAATCTGCTATCACGTTCTCACTCCCAGCAATATGCTGAATGTTGAGATTATACTCTTGGAGCATTAGGGACCACCTGGTCAACCGCATATTCCGATTGTGAAACTGATTTAGGAATTTCAAGGGATGATGGTCCGTATAAATCGTCACTACCGGGCCGTAGGCTGGAACATAAACTTCGAAATGTTTGAGCGACAAAACGATAGCCAGAAGCTCCTTCTCTATAGTTGAGTAATTCCTTTGTGCCGAATTAAACTTGCGAGAAAAGAAGCTCACTGGGTGTTCCAAGCCCTCGGAATCAGTCTGCAGTAACACTGCCCCGGCACCCACACCGCTGGCATCAGTCGCCAGCTGAAAACTCCTGGAGAAGTCTGGGGCCCTCAAAATCGGATGTGTACACAGCAGGTGCTTGACTAGGTCGAAAGCCCTCTGACACTCCGCAGCCCAACAGAACTTCACTGACTTCGACAGTAGATCAGTTAACGGTGCTAAGACAGTAGAGTATCCCGGATGAAGCGCCTATAATAGCCTATCATACCTAGGAACCGCATGACCTGGCGCTTAGTGGTGGGCCTGGGAAACATATTGATAGCCTGTATCTTGCTCAGGGGGGGGCACACCCGGCCTAACCCGACCACAAAGCCAAGATACTGCACAGTAGCCTTTACAAACTCGCACTTCCTCAGGTTCACCACCAGCCCAGCATCGTGCAACTTCCCAAATAGGGTCTCTAAGTGCCTTAGGTGATTTTCAAAATCGTCATCATATACTATCACGTCATCAAGGTAGACCGTGCAGTTAGGGATTTCGTCACAAATATCGTTCATCAGGTTCTGAAACGTGGCAGGTGCGTTCTTAAGCCCATAAGGCATTACGTTACATTGGTAGGTCTTGCCATCTACCACAAAACCACAAACTTGCTTAGCTCGGTCCGACAGGGGTACTTGCCAGTAGCCTTTTACAAGATCAATTTTAGTAAGGTACTTTGCATTCCCTATCTTGTCCACGCTGTCGTCAACTCGAGGCAAAGGGTAAGGGTTGGTAGTGGTCAAGCCATTTAGCCTACGAAAATCTATGCAGAACCGCACCTTGCCGTCAGGTTTTGGCTGCAACGTGACGGGTGATGTCCACTTCACATAACCTTCAGTGATCATCCCTCTCTCAACCATGTACTTTAACTCCTCCCGTAAAGCTGGCAACTTTACCGGGGGCACACGGTAGGGCACAGACTTGAAGGGCACATTATCACCGACGTCCACGTCGTGCGTTACCTGAGTAGTGAGACCTGGGTGTTCGGCGAAAACAGAGGGGTATGACCTGAACAGGCCTAGGACAGCAGCACCCTGGTGCTCAGGCAGGTGACTTACAGCTTGCCTAGCCTCTTGTTCAGTATTCCCCGCCCACTGTTCCGCGGAAATGACACAGTCCCAGCTATCCTCCTCAGCAGCATGACTGTCCCCACCTCCTTCTCCACCCTGGCCGCTGCAGGCCAGCACAGGGACAGTGAGAGGCTCTGAGGGGCGTCTCACATACTCTTTCAAGAGGTTAACATGACATAACTGATGTTTTTTCCTACGGTCAGGTGTTGCAACGAGATAATCAAGGTCGGACAGTTTCTTAGCCACCACATACGGCCCAATGAACTTGGCAGAAAGGGGGTGTCCAGGCAAAGGTAAAAGCAACATTACCTCCTGACCCATCGAAAACTCCCGAAGCTTCACCTTGGTGTCATACTGGTGCTTCATGACCGCCTGTGCATTAACCAAGTTATTACCTGCCGCTGCCATGCAACCTATAAGTCTCTCCCGGCTCTCAAGGACATATTTAAGTACAGACCCCGGCTTCTCTTCGCCCTCCCAGATCTCTTTCACCATACTTAAAGGTCCTCTCACATTATGGCCAAAGACTAGCTGATTTGGACTGAACCCCAGGCTCTCTCCTGGGACTTCACGTGCAGCGAACAGAACATACGGCAGACCCAAATCCCAATCAGTGTCATGTTCTGCACAGTAACAGCGTAGCATACTCTTCAGGGTCGAGTGCCACCGCTCCAAGACTCCCTGACTCTCGGGATGGTAGGCTGACGACACTACAGAACATATACCGTGCAACTGAAGGGTTTGCTTGAACAATTTGGATGTAAAATTGCTCCCCTGGTCTGACTGCACCTCACGTGGAAATCCATAACGGGAACAGAACAATAATAAGTTTTAACAACTGCCTTTGCCGAGCCGTTTCTCATGGGGTATGCGTCCGGGTATCTCGTAGCCACATCCATGATTGTCAACAGGAATTTATTGCCACTACTAGTAGGCGGGAAAGGGCCAACCAAATCTACTACAACTTTGCTGAACGGAGGCCCGGTGACAGGTATGGGAAACAAAGGTGCCTTCGGGATTGTCTGGTTAGGCTTCCCCGTTGTCTGGCAGGTCGCACACCCAGCCACCCATGCACAGACATCAGCCTTGACCCCAGGCCACCAGAAAAACCTGCCCAATGCCGCCAATGTTTTTGTTACCCCCAAATGACCCGCCACCGGCACATCATGCGCCAGACACAATAAGGACTCTCTATACTTATTTGGAACAACCACCTGGTCTACTACCCTCGCACCGCCCTCCCACTTCGATTTGGGGTCTAGAAATCTGCGGTACAATATCCTGTTGAGCCTAAAGAAATCTCCCGGCTTCGCATCCCCATCTTCCTCCAACTCTATGGCACCATTGCTATAACGAGCTAGGCTAGCGTCTTGCAGCTGCTGCTCACTAATGTCCCCGGGCGTCAATGCATCAAGATGGTTTTGTAATAAGACATTACCCCGGCTAGTAGGCTCTACTGCCTTAGTGGCTCTCGCTACAGCTCTTCCCTCACGCGAAGTCTTACCCAACTCTGCCTTGTTACACACCATCTCTGGGCCAGAGTCAACTCCCGTGTTTATTATAGGTCCAAGTACCGAATCACCGAGAAGTGCAGCAGAATCAATGTCCCTTTTCCTGCCCTTAGCAACCTTCTCCTGATCCTTCCTCCACTGTCCCCGAGGTTGAGTGCTAGGCTGTGCAGGAGCCGCAGAGCGAGATCGGGTTACCACACAGGCCATCTCATCCTGTTGGCACCTCCCAACCCATTCCCGATTCTCACCATCCACGTCGGCCGCCCTCTCGGCAACGACTAAGGGTGGAGTCCCGGAAGTGGGCACCGCAAAGTCGTTGCCGAGAAGAAGGTCGACGCCCTCAACTGGCAAACACTCAACGATCCCTACATCCAGCTCCCTGCACACCTCTCCCACTCTCAACTCCAACCTCACAAGTGGGTATGACCTCATAGCATTTATACCCTGCACCACAACAACTCTGGCCGCATTTATCGGTTTCCCTGTGAAGTTCCTCAACAAAGTTTGCGAAGCCCCCGTATCCCTCAACAAGTCAACCCTCCGTAGTTCACTCCCCCAGCTCACAAACCCGTGTCCCCGATGGCTACAGAAAGTGTCCCGGACAGGTGTCGAGCCTTCCGTACGCTTCTTTACCGCGTGCGCCTCAGCTGCTGACAACCTACCCCGGGCAGTTGCTGCAGCCTTCAGAGACACACCGATACTGTGAACCAATGACACCGGCTTAGCGGGAGTGTTACTAGGGCACTCTCGTGAATAATGGCCTAGCTTCTGACATTTGTAACATTTCACATCCCCAATGGGCTTCTTCCCTTGTGCGGGCGAAGAAGGGGCCTGACCTTTAGTAAACGGGAGAGGCTTGTGTTTGTAGGTGTTATTAGGTGCAATGCTTTTAGTGTGGTTATGTGTGTCATAGGATTTGTTATTATCGAAAACTCTGGTGGGTGGGGTATAGCGCCCCTTCTGCCCTGATTCAGCCCTCTGAGCGGCACCGCAAACACGAATCAATGATAATCTGAGGTCTGCCATCTTGGCAGCCTCCTCTACTGTCTTGGGTCATTTTTCCTTAATGTTCAGCGTTAGATCGGTTCCAGTACATTTGTAAAACTGTTCCAGATAGAAAAGTTGCTTAATTTCCTCAGCCGACTCTGCGTGCTCGGACCGAAACCAGTTATTACATGCATCTGTTAAGTCCCGTGCGTGCTCCATAAAACTGACGTCGCTCTTCTTATACACGCCACGGAACTTCAATCTATAAGTTTCGGGTTGCAGTTCGTAGGCCCGGAGCACAGCCTCCTTCACCAGTCCATACACGAGACTCTCGTCCAGTGACAGTGCATCGTAGGCTTTCAACCCCTTACCCACTAGACGTGATGAAACTAATGCTGCCCATTTAACCTCCGGCCAGTCATACTCACGACACTTCTTTTCGAAACGAGCAAAAAACTCAGTCACTGCTGTCTCATCAAATGCGGGTACTAACTTAATTAAATGCGAAAGTGAGTCTGTAACCCGGTGCCCACCACCGAGATGACGCCCCGTGGTCTCTACTCTAGACTTCTCGACATCCATTTCAGCCTGGTACCTGGTTGCATTCTGATTGGCTTGGATTCTAGCAACCTCTATGCGTTCTATACTAGCCTGTTGTATCCGAGTCTCCTGCAGCTTAATCCGTTCTATACTAGCCTGTTGTATCTGAGTCTCCTGCAGCTTAATCCGTTCTATACTAGCCTGTTGACTCTCTCGCAACTTAAGCTTAACTAATTCTAGCTGAAATAACATCTCAGGAGACAGGCCTGGGTGGGGAGAGCACAAAATGGGGGATCCACACCGAGACGTGTTTACGGGTAAGCCAGCTTGCCATTGAGAACCCTCCTGCTGCATCGTGCTAAGACTCGCTGGCTGAGGGCCCAGCTCAGGGGTAGAGTGGAATGGAGGCTTGGAGGGAACCCCCCCAAGACCCCACTCCACCCACCGCCCCATCGCCATCACCCAACAAACATGCCACCAAATTCTTCTTGGGCCAACTGTCAGGACAGTCCCGCCCCAAAACCGTGGCTAAACAGCGAAGACCGTAACAATCAATAGCCTGCAGGCGCTGTTCGGTCAAAGGTGTCTGCAAAAATGCCCGGGCATCCCTCTCTCCACTTATAACACTCCCCTCCCTAAATATCTGCTGTACTTGCTGGTCACTAGGCTGTACCGTGTTGTCCTCCCCCGTAAATGATGAGTCATTAGACATAGTGCTGGTTATACAATTGCTGTTCATAAACAAAAAAAAGTGCTTATTACTAATTGCAGTCTCGACTCACAAAATGTTAAAGATGCTTGAATGACTCTACTCTAGACACCTAACGAAACAATCTGCAAGTCCACCAATACAATAATGACACAATAAAAATTCCTCCAATATGCAAGAAAATTCTAGCCAGCTCTACTAGGTAGCATAGAATAGTTCTCCAAAAAACATGTGATAGGATACTACTGAATCTTGTGCAAGGTCGCCATTTTGTTACGGCTGGATCGGCAATACATATTCGGGATTCTTGATCGTAGGACAGAAATGGCTTAAGTGACAACGACACGCTCGATTCCAGTCCCAAATACTATATGCTCCAGACAACAAAAGCACCAACGCCCTACAGAGTTATCGTCTACGGTAATGAGGTACCTTAACTCGGCGAAAGTGTACAACAGGGGTAGGCTATGAGGCTAAACTCCCTCAGACATTTATAGGTTACGTTATTACTAAAGAAATGCAATACTCAAGAAACTACGTTAATATTAAGCCTCTAATAATGTAGAATAGAAGCAGGCTAAAGGTATGACAGTGAAATGCTAAATGACAAATGTACACGCCTACTTGAAAGCGCGTGCACTACACTAACTGTCCCCTACTAACATGCACTAGCATGTAGCATACAAGATGTTCATGATCCAGTAGATACCTAATAATACACATGGGAGGAACATAAACAGTAGTCACTTATTATAATAATGAATCTATACTTGGAATAACTAAAAGGTTGCAGGCAACAGTACTGCGCCGGTAGCCTACTACCGCATAGGCTACTTCGCTTCTCTCACTCTGTCTCCCCTCCGAGTCCGTATGCGCCCTACGCAACAGAACTCCGGACACAGCAGCAAAACGACAGTGCAGTTAATTGATACATGAAAGTATTAATAGTGTTGTCTTGTGTGTGAGTAATGTGTATTGTAAAGTGTTATAGATATATACTTAAAGAGAGCTGCAATGCATAGTAAAATAACGATATATCCCACTCATCATCCCCATGTGTTCTAGCTAGCAGGCCAAGTCACAGGAACAACGAGCTCCAGCACCGAAAGCGAGAACCCAGGAGAAGACTGTAGAGAACACAAGGACAGATAAATTACGTTACTCTACTATACCGGCACTACGAGCGAGCTGTAGTCTCGGGTGCTACACTCGCTCCTGGCTCGGTATGCAAATCAAGGCTAAGTCCTCGTCCCTCTACAGACAACTCCTGGGCATGGTCGGGCTCTTACACATGGCACCAGTCTAGTCACAAATGGGATGATGAGCAGGGCATATAACTCGTGAACATGTAGAACGTTCACCAACTATCCTCATCAAGAAGATCGCTGTTCACATTAACCCCTTAAATCTAATACATGTAAATATATGCTTGTCCTAAGAGTAATACGAGAGGTGAGTGCTGAAACTCCTTTAGGACCTCAAGGGAAGGTTATGCATTTAAATAGAGAGAAGAATGAAATGAGAGTAATGTCGTCAGAGAGAAAGAGTGCAACCGTGAGAAGTTGGGAGAGAGAGCAAGGAATGTTAGAATCTCAAAGGTTCTAGGCAACCTGGTCATAGAACACGCAGCCAGCCTCCAGGCAATGTGCTGTACGACAACATGGGCCCAGCCCAGGCAGGCAACAATGGACTACCAACCCTATCGCGCCTAGCTATAAGGGCAAGGCTGCCAACCAGTCCATACGTCTGGCAACCACCCGGCCGGCAGCGCGGCGCGTTGCTACCCTCTTGCTCTGAAGCCTAACTCACTCTCTCTCTCTGAACTCCCATTGTCTTATCTATCAACTTCTCTATTGATACTACATATTAAATGGAAGGTCTCGACATGGCTTAAAACAAAACCCACCACTGGTTAGCACATGACGAGACCTTTGCAGAGATACAAAGAACATAGTTATAAGTTGTCACACTCAATATACATTGCGGCTGACGGTAGCCAGATCACGGGCGGTACAGTCGAGTACCAAGGAGTACAATCAGGTTGCGTTGCACAGCACTGGGGTGCGTCACAGTACTTTCTGCCGTCTCTGGGTTTATTAATACTAAGAAAGCGTGTGGACCGGATGTTGCTCCTCCTGATGCACTTAAGAACTGTTCTTCCATGCTGACTCCTTTCCTAGGCAAATTAATTTGTCTGTGTCTTTCTCTAACGTCTTTCCTTCATGCTGGAAGTTTCCTGTCATTCAACCTGTCCCAAAGAAATGTGACCACTCTCAGCCCTTTAACTATCATTCAATTGCTCTCATTGCTTACACCTCTAAAGGTTTTGAAACTGTTCTTAATCCAAAATTTCTTGGGCATATATCTCCCCATAAACTACTTTCTGATCGCCAATATTGCTTTACTGGGGACTTGCTTGCTGATCTTACTAACTCTTGGTTATCCTCCCTGAGGGACTTCGGTGAGATTTTTACTATTGCGCTTGACATATCGAAAGCCTTTGATAGAGTCTGACACAAATCTGTAAATTCCAAACTACCCTATTTCGGTTTCTATCCCTCTATTTGCACCTTTGACTTTATTTTCCTTTCTGACCGATCTATACATGGAGTTATAGATGGCCATCGCTCACTTCCTCAACCTATCCCCTCCGGTGTTCCTCAGGGTCCTGTCCTGTCTCCAGTTCTCTTCTAATATTCATTATGATCTCCTCAACTATACCTTTAGTCTTATCCACTCATGTTATGCTGGTGACTCTACCCTACACTATTCAGCTAATTTTCCACAATAACTCAACATACAATCACTCCAAAAGTCACACAAAGAGGCCCTGGCATGACTATCTTCTGATTTACCAATTATTTCTGATTGGAGCGGAGAAAATCTTGTTGCTTTCCTACAAGACCCAATTTCTCCACTTACCTACACATCACAAGCCTCCACAAGACTTTCAATTATTCTTCAACAATACACAAATCAACCCTTCATCTTCTCACAATATTCTTGGTGTACCTTCTTCATCCAACCTTTCATGGAAAGATTACTACTCTTACTAAGACAGTTTCCAAGAATTTAGGTGTGCTCAACCGTCTCAGTGGATTTTTTACTTCCGCACAGCTTCTTGCTCTGTATCGGGGCAAAGTGTGCCCATGTATCGAGTAGTGTTTGCATTTGTTGGGAGGTTCCACCCATACCGCACTTCTCGAAAGAGTAAAGTCAAAAGCTTTTCATCTCAAAAACTCTCTTTGTCTTACTAGTTCCCTACAATCTCTTTCTACATGCCGCAATGTTGCTTCTCTTTCACTCTTCTATCGGTATTAGAACAATCAGTGTTCTTCAGAGCTCTCTCAGTGCATACCCCTTACCTTGTGGCGAGTGCGAGGCACCCACCTTTCAAGACAGTCCCTCTCCTATTCTGTCCAGCTCTCCAATCCAAATATTAGCAAATGTTCGCACTCTTTCTTCTACTCAACAAGTGAATTCTGTAACTCTCTCCCTCAATAAATCTTTCCTTCATCCTATAACTTAAGCTGCTTTAGGCTTCGTGTGTCCAGGCATTTTGACCCCAACGTCCCTTGATGTTGGCTCTATGTCACTCTTTTGGCTTTAGGAGACACTCGTTACTACAGGCAGCCTGTCTTTTGTCTCCTTCATACACATAAACCAATAATATATATAAACAACAAGTTGTGGTTATTAATAAACTGGAAAAAGTGCAATGCAGTTACAAAAATGATAGCCTACCTAGATTGCGAAACAAACCACACGATGAGCGTCTAAGGGCGCCGATTGTGAGGTGACCTAAAAGAGGTTTTCAAGATTTGTAAGTGATTTAACAACCTAAATGCAAGTGATTACTTCACTATCAACCGATCAAATTTCACTAGAAACAATGACTGTAAGATTATTGAAAAACTCTTATATACTATTGAAACAAAACAATTCTACTTCAACTGTGTTTTGAACACTTGGAACAGACTATCTTCAAACATTTTGAACTGTGATACAGTTGAAACTTTCAAGAACCGTCTCAATGAATACTTGGCCACTAACCTTCAAATAACACTATTTCTCTCAGAATAACACCAGCTCTTAATGAGGAAATACCATGGATTTGCAACATGCATAGAATTTCTGCTTATCTCTTCATACCTGGCCGAAAATATGTGTTTTAAAGTTTCTCCAAAATGTGTAATGTAGAACTAGGATAGACCACTAATTAATCTCCTTTCATCATAATTTTCTATATTGCATGTAATGGTATATTTTTCCAACCGTTTCCACACCAGCGTGAGGTGGAGGGTGGGGAAGAGCCTTCTGCTTTACTATCCCTTTCTTTACCTAGTAGCTAATAGCTAAGCGGTGTAAATATCCAAACTGCCCCGTCAGGACTAATGTGTTTGTTGCAGTTTGTAAGTCCTTTGTGTTCCGTAGTATTCCTCCTCCTCCTACCCTTCTGGGAAGGCCAAATGGTTGCATAATTATGACATCGCTTTTTTCGACAAAATTTGGAAATTTGCATTGGGTTTGATGTATAACTTGAGCTCCCCCCCCCCCCCCCCCCCTCCTCCACCCTTATTGTATTCAGTATTCTTGGACATTTGTCTCGGTTGACGACATTTACATACACCAGGCACAGCAGTGACAGATTAAAAGAGTTGTAACAGCTTCTTCTGGAGGGGAGGTATGGCAGAGTGGTTTTGCCACTGGACTGGTAATCCAATGGACCAGGGTTCAAATCCCAATATGTCAATGGGATGATATTATTGGGATGGAATTTGTGCTGGACCTAGTTTCAGTGCATTACCACAGCACACCGAAATGCCAAAATAATACCCTCATTGTTCCCTGATTAAATAGCATTGTATGAATATTCCCAGATTCAAAATATGTTACAGGGGGGGCAATGCCTAGTGAGTTAATTGCTCAATAGGTGGCGTTCTGAGAGTGAGGGTCCGAGTGTGGGGCAGGAGACGGTGAAGCGCAGAGGCGAAGCGGCTTCAGAGATGGAGTTTCTTCGAGCCGGGGTGCTTCGCACGTCTCACTCCCTAGACTGGAGCAAGACCTCACGGGCCTCACCGTGTTCAGCGGTGTAATGTAAAGGCTCTCAGCCTATGCCTGAGAGGGAGTAGTTGGAATAAAAAACAAAAAAACAAAACCTTTAAACGATTCTATACAGCTGAGGAAGGATCTCTGTGAGTTAAAAGGGAAATTAAGGTATCAATCAATCTATGATTGCCATATGTCCTTCCCAATTCGAATACAATTGTCGAATTATAGCCATATTAAAGATATGTAATGCGTGGTAATATAGTGAGAGGGTTTATTATAAGGAATTGTTACTATCCAACAGAATTTACAGTTCATTTTAAGGAAATCCTCTTGGATAAAAGAAAGATTGTTTCCTGAAGTTGACCTGTTGCAGTCTTCAAAAACGTATCAATATCTTATTTAAGGGGTGTGGGGGGGGCTTCTGGACTCTCTATCCCCTCATGTTTAACCCCATAATTATTTATTTTAATTTTAAGACCTTTCCCTCTTTTTTTTTTTTTTCTTTTTAGCAACTTCAAGACCGTTCATGTCATTTATATGTCTTTTTATCGCAAGCCAGGAAGTAGTGGGTGGGGAGAGAACCTGTTTTGCTGTCTTTACCTTCCACTATGTAGCAAATTATATGTTAGAATTAAGGTCAAACTAACCTTGTAGGGACCGCAAGATCTGTGCAAGCTATGTATCTATGTAGCACACACACATACGCTCTCTCTCTCTCTCTCTCTGCCTCTCTCTACTGTAGAAAAAGATGACCGTATACCTGTGGGAATATTCCAGTCTGGAGGCAAACATAACCACTGGCTCTCTTGTTTTCTCTTCTCTTCTCTCCCTCTCTTTCTCTCTCTCTCTCTCTCTCTCTCTCTCTCTCTCTCTCTCTCTCTCTCTCTCTCTCTCTCTCTCTCTCTCTCTCTGAACACTGTTCTTAATTAGGAATACCATATAATAAAAAAGAGGTTAATTCATACATGCAAATTCATTAATTATTTGTTGAGCACCAGATGTTGTCATTATTGATATGCTATTAACAATATTCCCTACATGTGTTGTTGTTGTTGTTGTTGTTGTTGTTCCCCAAGCTGCCTGGCCGAACAGCCCCAAGGCCCCGAGCAAGGCCAAGGCCATAACCGAGCGCCCCCACAATAAAGCCTGGGTGACCGAAGCCACTCCATGGCGGGGAGCTTGAGGAGGGTGCGGAAACGCCCGGGAAACCAAAGCCCCACCCAGGGCCCTGTGCCCCTCAGCAATTATGAAGAGAAAGTTGAGGGGCAAGAGAAATATGTGACGCTTTGGCTTCCAATCTTGGTAGATTGGGAGGTCAATCCACGTTAGAGATGCCGTCACTTGAGATCTAGAAAATATATAAGTAAAAGGAACAGTCAGAGTAAGCTATGGGTATGGCAGAGATTGCTCAGTTCTCACTCTAATAGACCAGCCCATCACCACATGACTAGAACCCAATCCTCTCAGCATCAGCTAGGAAAGGCCCTAGAAAGCCGCCTTTGGCGGGGGGATAGCTCCCCTATTTCAACCCTTTTCGGGGTTGGGCACCTACATTTGTTTATACTGATAGATGTATTATATGCCATACTAAGATTCCATAACTTCTCCATTATGCCCTAGATTTCAATTTTGATACAAAGTGTTGGCCTAAGATACTGCTGATATGGAATAAATATAAATATATAATTACCGACTATACAGTATAATTATTATTCGTTTGTCTATATATCAATACGACTACAATTTCCTCCAACCATTTTCCGCATATTATTTTTTTTCTCTGCAGTTCCCTTTCCCTTCGTAGAGACCTACAGTATTTCCTTTCTCTCTCAACATAAAATAGTTTCTCCGATGTTTTAGAAGTCAAGGCCAAACAAGCGGGCGACCCCAACATTTACCATGTACAGTCGGCCACCATTCTAGCTGGCCCAGAGTTTCTTTTATATATTATGGTATTTAACCCTTGTCTATCGGGGCCCGACTTAAGTCCATATCTAAAAATCGGGACTATGTGGCGGGGCCTGACTTAAGTCTGTGTGCAATTTTTGAGCAAGAATGGCTCTGAGAGAGAGACGAGCGACGGGAGGAGCGTAGGTTACCTCATGACCGCTCGGCACGGACCCCACGCGCCTACTGACATCTACTCCACACTACTCCACCCTCCCTACCTCGCCACACAGGGAATTATGTGAGGAAATTACCGTATTTTAGGGTTTTTTCACTCGTATTGCACGATCGTTGCAAGAGAACGCATGGTCGTAAAAGGATGGTTCTGGTGTCATAGGAAAGCTCAATTTATGCCCTTTCAGGGATACATAATTGTATTATGCTCTGGCTCTTGTTTATGCATGAAAAAGAGCACGGAAACAAGGCCATTTAGGGTAAAACAAAAAAAACGCTGGGTGGGTAGTGCAAAAAACTGACGAGCCCGTTCGTAATGTGTTAAGCTATTTACAAATATAACAAAGCAAATTAAAATAAAATAACACATAAATAAACAAACTAGTGGGTAGATTAAGTTTGTATATTTGGTTTGCCGTTCCTCTTCATTATTTCTTTATACTAGCATTAATATAAGAAGCCCTGGCCCAGCTGGAATGTTGGCCGACTGTATATCTACTTGAAACACCTCAACAATTACTCTGGTAGGGTATTATACTGTATATATCGGACTCAAACAGGATTCATTATACAGTGCAACAGCTAAATGTTTCTTATTTCTACCAACTGATTCAAGGGCGTGCATTTACAAAACGAAAAAATAAATTGTATATGTATATATATATTACATCAATACATCCACAAACGTCCTTAACATCTAACCACATACACAATAAAGTGTAAGGTTAATAAATAATGAATTATTGCAACTGCCGGGAATCGAACCCAGGACCCACAAACAGGACGACAGTGCTCTACCACTGGGCTGCCAAGAAGGTTATAAGTTTAGCCCACACTCTTTGTACATATACCTTGTCGATATATATGAACATGTACTGAGTGTTAGACTAAACCCAACCTCACTATGATAGCCGAATGGAAGTACTGAAACACGTGGATATATTATTATGAAAGCAATGTCAATTAACACGACATTAGTATTATATCATTACATCCACAAACGTCTTAACATCTAACCACATACACAATACAGTGTAGGGTTAATAAATGATGAATGATAAATGATGAATGGTTAGATGTTAAGGACGTTTGTGGATGTAATGATATAATAATAATGTTGTGTTAATTGACATTGCTTTCATAAAATATATATATAAATATATATATATATATATATATATATATATATATATGAAGTGACGGGATAGGTGAAGGACGGTTGCAGAGTTGCTAGTCTGCAAGTTAACCAGAAGAAGAAGCAAGGACAGCAGGTACGAAGAAAAACAAAACATATACCCGAGCAACCACTTCCTTCAGGAGTTTCTCATTTTCTACGGTACTGGACACCACCCAAGCATCTAACGCAGTTACCCCAAGAAAAGGGAAATGCAGGGAACCATTCACAGCCTTGGTTTCAAACCGTGTCCGCCAATCACCAGACAGCATTTCCTCAGTTCCTGGATCTACAGTATAATGAAACTATACTTATGCAAGTAGAACATCAGCGGCCAGAAGTCTACAGGTATAAATGGACTTAGGCAGGAGGGCGAGTTATGACAAACCTGGAGATATCATAACCCTCTCCGAAGAACAACTAATAGGCGAGCTACAATAAAGTTTGTCTAGGAGTTTGGATTATGGAATAATCCATATTAGTAAGATTGCTCAATTATTAGGCTAAGTAACTAGTACCTAAGTCATAAATAAACTACCTATTATACATGTACCAATATAAACAGCCATTGTGTATGTCTACTTTAAGGATTTAACCTCACAACTCGATCACAACATATTCACAATATCCCTACTGCGTTGAACTCATGCAAGTGAGAGGCAAGAATTAAGTCCAACATAACCTCAAAGAATGAGTGAGAATGTATGCAAACATTCACTAAGGTAGTGCCCCTAACTCTGCAAAGAACGGGACATATGACAGCAGTGGAAGCTTGCCTAGCCCTTCCCCTGCCTGAGAGTGTGCTGAAGTACCTGCTGAAGTCTGGACCCTGAAGTCCTGATTGTGAGACGCCGTTCAACCTGAAGTGCTGCTCCACTGCCCTACGTTCCACGTCGGCCAGACTTGCTCTCTACCCTCCCAAATTACCCTAAGTGTCTCTGAATATCTTATGTTGTGATTATTGTTGTCAAGGTATAGGTACGGTAAGATCTGTGGTTGTTATAGTGCTACAATTCTATGTAGATCTGTGCCTAAGATCTAGTGTTCATTTTGCTTCATAACCATTATAACGTTGTGTACATACGTTACATACTCGTGTTAATTAATTCACCTAGCCACGTATTCACAGATTTTCCTTGTATATGTTATTCTTTTATGTATGTTACAAGTTGAGGTCGAAGTGTATTTCGTGTACTTATTCCCTTTCTAATAATAACCTGTTACTTAGAACCTACGCTCAATTTCACATTTAATTTATCTCAGTTCCCCCTCGTTGAGAAGATTAATTATTAATTATTGATATATAATTGCTTCCCGAGATCCTAATGTTATGCTCGTTTACTTAAGCGTTATTGTAATATTATTATATGAACTAATATTGATGTTATGATGTTATTGATGTTATGATGTTATGGAGGAAGTGGAGGAGATGAGCAAGGTGTTTAAGGATGAGATCTGTGCAGCATGTGAGGTGTGTGGAGTGAGGAGAAGAGGGAGGGGAGTGAAAGGTACAGCATGGTGGACAGAAGAGGTACGAATAGCTGTGGAAGAAAAGAAGAAAGCATATAGAGAGTGGTTGGGTAGCAGAGGGAATGAAGATTCCGAGAGACAGAAACGAGCGAGGTACGTGGAGAGTAAGAGGGTGGTGAAGAGAGTAGTGAAGGAAAGTAAGAGAAGAGTAGATGAGGAATTTGGAAGGAATCTGAGTGTAAAATGAAGGGAGAGTAAGAAACTGTTCTGGAAAGAAGTCAAGAAAGTTAGGGAAGGTAGCAAGGGAAACAGTAAGGGTGTGAAAGATAAGAATGGGAGAATGCTAGCCGAGAAGCAAGAGAGAGTCGAAAGATGGAGGGAGTACTTCAGTGAGTTGCTAAATGAAAGGAATGAAGAGCCAGCAAACATAGCTGGATATGGTATGGGAGGGAGAAGAAGAGAAGTAGTGGAGGAGGAGGTGGGGATCAGGAGGTCAGAAGTGTGGGAAGCCATGAAAAGAGTGAAGTTGGGGAAAGCACCAGGAACAGATGGAGTGTGTGGGGAAATGTTGAGGTATGGTGGTGAGATAGTGATAGAATGGGTATGGAAAATGTGCAAACTAGCATGGGAGAAGGGGAGTGCACCCGATGACTGGAAGACTGGCATAATAGTCCCCCTATATAAGGGCAAAGGGGAAAGAGGAGTGTGTGGTAACCACCGAGGAATATGTCTTCTAAGCGTAGTAGGGAAGGTATACAGTAGGGTAGTGATTGAGAGAGTGAGAGTGAGAACGGAGAAATGGATAGGCGACGAGCAGGGAGGTTTTAGGAAGGGAAGAGGATGTGTAGATCAGATTTTTACCCTGAATTGTGTTGTGGAGAAGTATCTGGAGAAGAAACAAAAGGTGTATGTTGCCTTTATGGACTTGGAGAAGGCCTATGACAGAGTGGATAGAGAAGGTTTGTGGAAAGTACTTAGAATATACGGAGTAGAGGGCAAGTTGCTGAAAGCAGTGAAGAGCATGTATGAGGGTGCAAAGGCGGCAGTACGTTTGGAGAGTGAGCAGAGCGAGTTCTTTGACCTGAATGTTGGTTTGAAACAGGGGTGTGTGATGTCCCCGTGGTTGTTTACTGTATATATGGATGGAGTTATGAAAGAAATACTATCAAGAGCAGTGGATGTTGGTGTATCGCTGAAAAGGGAGGGAATTGAGTGGAAGCTACCTATACTGCTGTTTGCGGATGATACAGTTCTGATGAGTGATAATGAATGGGAGTTGCAGGGTCTGGTAAATGAGTTTGGAACAGTGTGCGAAAAACGGAATTTGAAGGTAAATACGGGGAAGAACAAGGTTATGGTCTTCGAAAGGGGTGAAGTCACAGAGTGTGAGGTGAAGCTGAACGGTCAGGCTATGGAGATCGTCAACTCTTTTAAGTATCTGGGCAGTGTGTTGAGTAAAGATGGGACTATGGATGAAGAGGTGCGGGAGAGGGTACAACAGGGGAAGAGGGTTGTAGGAACGCTAAAAGCAGTAACAAAAAATAGGGTGGTCAGTATGGAAGTGAAGAAGTCCTTGCATGACAGTTTGGTAATCCCGACACTGACTTACGGAAGCGAAGCATGGACGTTGGTTGAGAGACTCAGACCAAGAGTGAGAGCAGTGGAAATGAATTACTTAAGGAGTGCGTGCGGAGTTACATGGAGGGATAGACAGACTAATGAGGAAGTAAGAAGGAGGTGTGGTGTGGAGGTAGATGTGCTGGAAAGTGTGAAAAGGAACAACTTGAGATGGTTCGGCCATATGGAACGTATGGAAAGCGAGAGAATGACTAAGAGGGTGTATGAGAGCGAGGTGGAGGGACAGAGGGGGAGAGGTAGACCGAATATGAGGTGGAAGGATGGAGTGAGGAAGTACATGAACGAAGGTGGTGCTGGTTGGGGGGAGGGGCGTCGATTGACTGGGGACAGAAGTGCATGGGGGCGGTTCGTTCGTGGCCACCCCTTCGGGGATCACGGCGTCAGGCAATAGATAGATAGATAGATATTGATGTTCATTTGATTACTGATGTAGATAATTCTGATTCTTCTCGTCTAGGAATTCTAGTCTTGCATAGAGTCTGTTATCTAATTATTCATCATTCGAATACACCGCTTATTAAGGTGAATTCTTCATAAGACTCTGCTAACCCATTCAGGTATCTTAGTTATACCATTGTGGGTATTTCATTTAGTGAACTTTGTTGTGTACGCTCCTTTCTTTATAATTAACAGTCTGTTTAATTATTTTACGCTAACCTTATTTAAGTGTTTCTAGGACATCTGTTAACTAAGTTAGTTTTGTTAATGAGCCTTTGTCTTTAATTACGATTAATAGAGATTCCTCTAAAGTTCATTCATAATCTTATAGTAAATAGTAAACCTGAATTCCTCGTCCCGAGTTGTTATTATTGCATACAATCGATTGAAGAATATATATTTCAGATCATAAATTACATAATTCAAACTAAGTAGATATTGAATTGTAAAAATAATTCATTAGTGCATTGCCATTAAATTCATTGCATTACCTCAGATATTAAGTTTGTAGTCACACAAACAAGAATTACATTTTCCATCACCGCAGTAACTTATATGACCTGAGAAGCTACCTGGTCAAAGGTCGCACTAGCCGTGAGAGTTTACCTAGCTCCGTGTACATTACTCGAACCAGCCACCCGTGTAGTTGTCTTTTAAATCTCAATCCATTCATACTCTCCGACTTAGAGAGTTTTACAATCTTTTGTTTATTGAAGAATAGTTTACGTTAGACACTCGACCCACATCATTATTATTATTAAAGGTTAATGCTATAGGTTACGTGTTTAAGATTTAATTGCATATTTCTTACATACATTATTTACCACAATATGTTCATGCTCAATCTTATTTGTTAACTTTGGATCACATGTACCCAATACATTGCCTGATATTTCTTATAATAATCCGGGTAATTCTTCATCCTGATTTAAGGGAATATATTCGTGATTTGAACATTGAATTGATTATGCAACGTGCTGAAAGATCTGGAGTATATCCTAAGCGTAGATCAAACATTTAAGATACCATTTCCCATTCCATTGAATACACTTATGTGTATAAATTACATGTGTGTAGTTACTGAGTTCTGTAGTACTTAGTTGAATACTGATTGTGAGATTAAGAACGTGTTCGGTGTGTTCCTGTTGGGAATATTTACGGTCTATAAATCCATAGTTGGATTATAATAAAGACTATATCACGGATTATAATTATCATAACCCGACATAACAATATATATATATATATATATATATATATATATATATATATATATATATATATATATATATATATATATAAATATAAACAATATAAAATCAGTTCATCTTTAAGTATTAAAATGCAGTATAATAAATGTCCTTAGTTACTATACTGATTGTGTTTAAGTATTGCCATAAGATACAGGAGACAGTTATCTGACTTATAATCTCTATTGTCTCACTTTCGTATAAGCATGGAACAACAATCTGAAGAACCATGGATAAAATCATGGTCGAGTTTGAAACATTTATTCATGTAACTCACGTGTGTTTGTGGGATAACTTACATAATACATACATACATATCACTTATTAAAATATATCATTAACAGTTTTAATCATTTAATACAATCACCACCATAAATAAACTCCTCCCATGGTTAGTTTTAGCAGACAGTAGCAGATCTATGAAATTGTTCAAGCGGGAAACAGTCTGTATTACCAGATCACCTGCTTAAGGGGGATGGGTGTTTTTTCTGACACCCCTTCTCCCTCATGTTTAGGTTCATTACTTTTTAGATTTTAAGACTCGGTGAAATAAATTTAGTGAAAGGTCTTATAACTGCCAAACTCACAAGGGCAAACATCTGAAAATGTCAAGACTAATTGGACAAAACATGAGGGAGATGAAGGATGAAAACAAAAATAATAAATAAAAACTCCTAAAGAAGACAGCTTTTATGCTCAATATATGGTGGCCAGTTTGTTTCTGGTAACCATGTTGCTGGGATATCATGCAGGGTGGCCAGAGTCGATATTGGCGGTGGGTTACTGTGGCTCATCTAGAGTTAGCAAAAGTGACATAAGGCTCCAGACCTGAGTTGCCGATTAAGCAGATTTGTTTCTAATTATGTATTTATATTCTTAGTAAGTTATATATACATTTATGTATCTATTATTTGTTTAGTTTCCTCCTTAGATGTTCATCGAGCTTAGAAAAATACCCCCAAGATCAACCTTTGAGACCAATTTGAGCAGGCTCACTATCGCTTGCCATGAAATAAAATATGTGTGATTAGCATGAAAGGTCTTAAATATTCCGACCATAAAGTTGACTTCCTGAACAGAGGAGATGGCAGGCATTGAGGGGGTAGGGTGTTTGTATTAGTTTATATGTATATCAATATAATTATTATTGTCCTACTTTCCTCCCTAGACCTCCATTAAGCTTAATATATTATCCTCAAGATTCCCCTTCGACACAGATTTGTACAATTTTCGGTAGAAAAATTACATGGCCTTGGACCGGCTCCTCCAAAATCACAGGCTACTGATATCGCTCGCCAGGAAAACAAATCGACGCCTAAATGGCAAGAAAGGTTTTGATATTGATAGAGAAATAAGACAAAAAGTCTTAAAATCGTCAAACTATTGGGCCGAACATCTTAAAATTTGAAAAACAAAATTTAACGGGTCTAAACATGAGGAAAAATGGGGACCATGAAAAACAACTAGCCCCCCTTAACTAAACAGAGGAAATTAATGGGAGGTATTCAGAAAAAACTCCATCGTAATGAAAGTTTATTTTATAAAATTCTAATACGATAAAGGGTTTTGATTTTGCGCTACGGGTTCGTTATATGAGCAGATACGCACACGTTCACCTATGTAAGCTATGTATCCATACACACACAGATACACAGTCGCAGGCTGCCTCACAGAAACTCGAACCCACACACACACACACACACACACCAACACACTCATAACTTACACGTGCACACACACACACATTCATCGCATGCACACGCACACACACACACACAATGCATGGCCAGCATAGAGCTCAAAGTCCATATAATTATCATCACGATATAGGCTACGGCGGGAAAATATGTTATATACTTGATCTCCCTTAATTACCTCCCCCCCCCCCCCCCCACACACACACACACCGTGCATACACCGTAAACCCGACCAATAAGAAAGACAAAATATCTGCCATTAACCTTTTGATGATTATGACGCAATTTGACAGTTTATTCTGGCTGTTATTGGACGATTTTAGACCTGTCACTCTTTCAACTCTGGGGGAGGCACTCGATACAAGTATTTCTGCCTTTTGTCTCCCTCACTCACATAGAAAAAACAAATTTGTGTGAATTATAAAGGTAAAGCCCATCTCAACTAACCCTCGAACCTCCATATACCCTTCCCAGTCTGAATAAAATCGTCTAAAAATAGCCAGAAAACAATCAATACTGCACAATCGTATCTTAACAGGGTTAGAATGGGAAGACTTGACCCAACTTTGTTATTGTAATCTGCCATATTGTTTACCTTCACTTGGGCTCAATTTCCGACATTATGGAATCAGAACCATACCACGGATTCGTAGTTTCAGCCAAGTGTTAAGGGCACCTTTTTTTCTAAACCCCCTTCCCCTTATATTTAGCCCCATTTATGTTTTAGATTTTAAGATATCCACCCCATTAGTTTGGCGTTTTAAGTGTTTCACCTGTTTTGTTCTCAATATTACGACCTTTCATGCCAAAAGGGGAGGTGTGGTGGAGTGGTCTTGCCACTGGAATGGTTATCCAATGGACCCGGTTTCAAATCCCGATATGTCAATATGAAGATATTATCGATATAGAATTTGTGCTGTACCTAGTATCAGTGCATTTCCAGAAAGCCCACCAAAACGCCAAAAAATACCCTCATTGATCCCTGATTAAATAGCACTGTATGAATATAACCATATTCAAAATATGCTGCAGGGAGGCAATGCCTAGTGAGTTAATTGCTCAATAGGTGGCGTTCTGAGAGTGAGGGTCCGAGTCTAGGGGATGAGACGGTGAAGCGCGGAGACGAAGCAGCTTCAGAGATGGGCCTTCTTCGAGCCGTGGGTGAGTGCTTCGCATGTCTCACTCCCTAGACTGGAACGAGACTTCTCAAGCTTCACCGTGGTGAGCGGTATAATGTACAGGCTCTCAGCCTATGCCCGAGAGGGAGTAGTTGGAATATAGAAAAACAAAAGAATTACAAAAAATAGGTTTCGATTTGTTTTACTGGCGAGCAAGAACGAGTTTGTACTTTAGGAGGAACCGGCCTTCGGCCTGATGGAGCTTGATGGAGGTCTAGAGAGAAAACTAAAAACTATTAATATATAAATAACGTAATATAACGACTCATGAAACTTTGATCCCTAGCCCCTTGTGCTTGAATAGAGAAAGAGGGCTGTAAATGTCTATACAAATATACTTGTTGACTCTTTCCTGATCATAGAAATATTATTTTGGTTGTTCATGTCATATCTTAGTTAACCGCTTCTCTACCGGCGACATATTTATAATTTTATTCTAGCTATTATTAGACGATGTTATTCAGTTATAAAGGGGCATCCAACAATTGGCAGGCTTGGAATTATCTCATTAAACCATATTCGCTACACCACAGATCCTTTTTGAACTGCACAAAATCATCTAAATATAGCTGGAATAAAAATTAAAGGACGTCGTCGGTACAGCAGGGGTTAAGAGAGATTTGGGGTCGGGGTTACTTGTTTTGCATGTTAATACTTATTTACAAAGAATATCGCTTCGAAATACTTTCACAACAACACAAGAGCTGTCTTGTAAATTGTAGACTATTGCGTTATTCACCGGGTTCGGGGCCCGGCCAGGTCACGCACACGCACACACACACACAAACACAGACATACACACACACACACACACGCACACACACATATATACGCTCGTCCGTGCACGTCCGTACAAATAATGATCAGTTAGTCCAATTATTGAACATTCCCCAACATATTGTGTTGACATTAGTTATACTCCCAGTCAGGCACCCTCTCAGGTTACCTTACCATAAATGGAGTATGATAATATTAACACTGGCTAGTTAGTCTCCAATGAACCTAAACCTGATGGCATACTACTCTGTTATGTCAAATACCAAATTAACCCCTACTGTACCAGAGGGTATTACCATAAATGTACCCTCCAGTACCAGGCAATGTGGCCAAAATGGCTTCACAGTCAAGAGAGAACACCCTCCCACCTCAAAAGTTGGAGGAACACTGACCCAGCTAGCCTGTGGAAGCTTGAAACTAAGCTGAGAAGTGTTGCCAATGTCTCAGAGCAGTGCGTACAAGTCATGGTATCAGGTACTGCTCGATACGGGATGTTACAAGGACCGCATATTATGGACGAACATTGTCCATCGCTGGTACTGACGAGTTACTTATTTACTGACGGTCAATGCCCGTCTCTGGTATTGTAAGGTTTAACCCAGGAGGTATGATAACATAAAATATGGTAAGGTTAATCTATGGCTCCATTATAATATTCCAAAATGGCGAGCAATGGTTCCCAAAGCAAATACAGTGGAACTCTTCTTCTCGATGTCCAGCAGGGAATGTAATGAACAAATAAAGTCTTAGTTATTACAGTCTTCCCTCCCCTTCTTAAACACAGGCTGGCTACCAATGTCTGCCATCTGCCACTGTCTGATCTAAATTTAGTATTGTCTCTAATTGTAAAATACCCCAACTAATTGAGGCTCTAAATTACTGGAAATAAGGTTAATTACAGGTGGCTGTTTCTATATAGAGCAGCCAAAAGTCACGTTGATGATTCCGTTCGATTTGCAACAAGGGACATTACAAAAAATTATATAGGACACGGTAGGAGTTTGGTGCACCAAGGAATGACAGGGAGGGTTGAATAACATGTAATTGAATATATAATTTCCAAAGATAATTAAATGTATCTATATGAATAATCGGGAACTATATTGAGCAATGTTATGTATTTGGGGCAACCTGCCCGTTGATACAAAGGACATAACCTTCTCTAGCGCGAACATTAGTTAACGTAGACCTCAAATGCATCATTTATATATTAAATATTTGTAATATAAGTGTTAGGTTTACTACAGTACACTTTCCTTCCTAAGTGTAAAGGGGCATAATGTATTACTGTACTTAGTGAATGACAAACTGAACCATATTATGTTATTGGCCATTTAAGGACAAGTTATTCAGTTAAATAATAAAGTGATATACTGTACTCCCATTACTATTATTACTATAATAAAGTGATATACTGTACTCCCATTACTATTATTAATAAAGTGATATACTGTACTCCCATTACTATTATTACTATAATAAAGTGATATACTGTACTCCCATTACTATTATTACTATAATAAAGTGATATACTGTACTCCCATTACTATTATTACTATAATAAAGTTATATACTGTACTCCCATTACTATTATTAATAAAGTGATATACTGTACTCCCATTACTATTATTACTATAATAAAGTTATATACTGTACTCCCATTACTATTATTACTATAATAAAGTTATATACTGTACTCCCATTACTATTATTACTATAATAAAGTTATATACTGTACTCCCATTACTATTATTAATAAAGTGATATACTGTACTCCCATTACTATTATTAATAAAGTGATATACTGTACTCCCATTACTATTATTAATAAAGTGATATACTGTACTCCCATTACTATTATTACTATAATAAAGTTATATACTGTACTCCCATTACTATTATTACTATAATAAAGTTATATACTGTACTCCCATTACTATTATTACTATAATAAAGTTATATACTGTACTCCCATTACTATTATTAATAAAGTGATATACTGTACTCCCATTACTATTATTAATAAAGTGATATACTGTACTCCCATTACTATTATTACTATTATTACTATAATAAAGTGATATACTGTACTCCCATTACTATTATTCATCTTATAATTGCCATCCATTACCTTTACTAAACAGCGCGAGACTAATGGGCAGTCTGTTCACACCCAATGGTTCTGTTGACTTATTCATAGAGTTAGTGGATATACTGTATGTGACTTACCATTGTTCACACCCAATGGTTCTGTTGACTTATCCATAGAGTTAGTGGATATACTGTATGTGACTTACCATTGAGTTAGTGGATATACTGTATGTGACTTACCATTGTTCACACCCAATGGTTCTGTTGACTTATCCATAGAGTTAGTGGATATACTGTATGTGACTTACCATTGAGTTGTTGTTGTTGTTGTTGTTGTTGTTCCCTAAGCTGCCTGGCCGAACAGCCCCGAGTCCCTGAGAAAGGCCATGGCCACGATCGGGCTTTCCCACAGAGCTCTCATTGAGTGTAGATTGTGTTGTTGGCGTAAGTGGTTGTGTGAAATGCAGTCTTCTATGATGTGTTTAATGGTATGGGGTGCTGTGTTACATCCCGGGCAGGCGTCGACAACGGAGTCATCCAGTCTCTTCTGATAGCTCAGGAGAGCTGGATGGTGTCCGCATCTCAGCCTGGCCAGGTGGACTCTGTCCTCGCGAGGAAGGGAGGATTCGGAAGGATGGATTTCGGGAGGTCGTGCATGCAGCTGCGTGTTGTCTGTGAGTGAGTGGATGGATCGGTGAGAGATATGAGTATGGATGTGCTTCTGGAAGTTGGTTCGGGGTGGGCAGGGAGGGAGAGAGGACAATAATTGTGTGTGATACCGTGTGCTGGGTGTTGTTTTGATATTTCTTGGTGTCTGTGGGTGTGTTGCCATGTAGTTTAGAGGGTGGTCTTGGTTCGTGGAGGCTGCTGCCAGGAATTGAGTGCCTCTCATGTCCAGATGGTCTTTGACTTTGAGAATTTTGGTTTCTTGATGTAGGTGATCTGTGGGTGAAGTAGCTGTAGCAGCCTGTAATGATCTTCAGGGCTTTGTTTTGAATAGTCTGTAAGGTCTTATGATGTGTTTCAGCTAGGTTAGAAGCCCAGGCTGGGCTTGCGTATTCCATCACTGATCTTATGTATTGTTTATATACTGTGGTGGTAGTTTCTTTGTTGTGTCCAAATTTTGTGTGAGCAAGTGACCTGAGGGCGTTAAGTCTGGGTGTCAGTTTCTTTTTAATGTTTGTGGTGTGCTGTTTGAATGTCATATGAGTATCATATGTTACTCCTAGGATTTTGGGTGTGTGTGTATGTGTTAGGGGTGTGTTGTTTATGGTGAGTTGAGGGATGTATTCGTGTTCTCCTGTCCAACTTGTGAGCAGGGTTGCGGTGGATTTGGCTGGGGCTAGATTAAGTCTGTTTGCAGTGCACCAACCATGTAGTGTGTTGAGATAGGGTTGAAGGAGATCTGTTGCTCTTTTTTGGGTCATGGTGTGTGCATGTGAGTGTTATGTCATCTGCATAGGAGGCTAAGTTTATTTGGGGCGTATTGGGTGTAGTTATATCGTGCATGTACAGATTGAAGAGTGCGGGCGATAGGACGGATCCTTGTGGGACTCCGTTTGGAAAGTTTCTGATTTTAGATGACTGACCGGCAAAAGATACGTGTGCACATCTGCCTGCTAGGAAGTTGGCCAGCCACCTTTTTGTGTTGTTGTGCATGTTGTGTTGTAGATTTTGTTTGTTAGGTTGTGGCGGGGGATGGCATCGAAGGCTTTACTAATGTCGAGTGTGGCTAATAGTGATCTGTGTGGTGGTCTAGCTGAGTTGATGCCGTCGAAAGCTCTTTGTGTAAGGTCTGTGAGAAGAGTGAGGTGTAATTAGTTGTAATACTAGGCGTTCCATGACTTTGGAGGGGGAGCAAAGAAGTGTGATGGGGCGGTGCGAGGAGGGTAGCGTGGGGTCTTTGTTGGGTTTGGGGAATGTGATGATGATACCATGCTTCCAAATGTCTGGTATTGTGTTGTGTGAATAGCTGTAGTTTGATATGTTAGTGAGTGCTTGTATGCCTTGTGGTCCCAGGTGTCTGAGGTGTATGTTGCCTATGTTGTCTAGGCCACAGGCGGGTGAGTGCTTGAGATTGTTGATGATATGCTTTGTCTGGTGATTGGTGAAGGGTGTATAGTCAGGGTCTGTGGGGAATTGTCTCTTACGTCGGATGACACGTCGGTCGTCTTTGTGAGGTTTTAGGTGGCTGACATGTGAAAAGTGATTGATGAGAGTGTTTGCTTGTTGTTTACATGAAGGAGTAGAGTCTGTTGTTGTGATTGCAGCATGTGATTGTGTTGTGTTGCTGTTGGAAAGTGTGATGCTGTTTAGTGTTTTGTAGAGTTTTTTGGGGTTTGTTTTGTGATCAAGTGTTTGTAGGAAGTTATTCCAATTTAGTTTTTGTTGTTCTTGTATTTTGTTGTTAGTTTGGGTGTTGAGTGCTTGAATTTGTTGTGTGATGTCTTGTGTGTGGGGTGCTGGGGAGTGTTTCAGTATGTCGCGTCGTCTGATGAGGTTTTGAATTTCTGGTGTGATGTTGGGGTTGTGTCTTTTCCTGTTACCTCTTGGAATGTGTTTCTTGTCAGCGTTTTGGATCGTTTTATTGAGTATGTGTACAGCATTGTTGATGTTAGTGATGGGTGTACTGTTTAGAGTTGTGAAGTGTTGTTCTGTCTCATTTGTGAATGCTTCCCAGTTAGCTCTTTTATAATTGGTGTATGTGTGTTTGTGGCTAGCTGGGGTGAGTCTGATTTTGGTGGTGATAATGATCGGGAGGTGGTCAGAGCCTAAGGTTCTGACCACCCTCCAGGATGTTGTGGGGGCGAGTTCTGGGGAGCAAAAGATGATGTCAGGAGATGATGGGTTATAGAGCGCTTGGTGAGGAATATGGGTATGTTGATTACCATTGAGTTAGTGGATATACTGTATGTGACTTACCATTGAGTTAGTGGATATACTTACCATAGAGTTAGTGGATATACTGTATGTGACTTACCATTGAGTTAGTGGATATACTGTATGTGACTTATCCATAGAGTTAGTGGATATACTGTATGTGACTTACCATTGAGTTAGTGGATATACTGTATGTGACTTACCATTGAGTTAGTGGATATACTGTATGTGACTTACCATTGAGTTAGTGGATATACTGTATGTGGCTTACCATTGGGGTAGGTACAAGTGGTAACCTGGACACCATACAGTAATTCTCGTCTGTCAGGCTTCGTAACTTACCAGAACTACACCAAAGAAAGGCAGATATTTTGTTTTATATTTGTTTGTATATTAGGCCTCCAGTGAGCTTGAGAAAATACCCTCAACTTGACCCTTCGAGATAAATGTGTGCATTTTTCGATGGATAAATGACCTGGCCGAGGCCGGTTCCCCCTAAATTGCAGGCTCGCTATCGCTCACCAGGAAAGCATCGACACCTTAATAGCACAAACAGTCTTAACATCGCCAAATTATCCGGTGGAACGCCTTACGATCACAAAACTATTGGGGCAGATCGTGTAGGAGAAGGGGACTAGAAACTCCCCCCAAACTAAGTTTCTGTTATCTCCAGACACTTGTCCTCATTGTCAGTGGTTTGAGTCCGGCTGGGAGCATAAAACATATACTGTATATATATGAGGGGAGGTGTGGTGGAGTGGTCTTCCCACTTGACTGGCAATCCAATGGTCCCGGGTTCGAATCCCAATGTAGCAATAGGAAGATATTGGGATGGAATTTGTGCTGTACCTAGTATCAGTATATTACCCCAAAACCCACCGAAACGCCAATCAAAAATACCCTCATTGTTCCTTGATTAAATAGCATTGTATGAATATTCCCATATGAAAAATACGCTACAGGGGGCAATACCTAGTGAGTTAATTGCTTAATGGGTGGAATTCTGAGTGAGGGTCCCAGTCTAGGGGATGAGACAGTGAAGCACGAAGGCAAAGCAGCTCCAGAGATGGGACTGTTTCAAGCCGTGAGTGAGCAACCAAGCGCCATGCATCTTGCGAAGGCAATATGGCAGAGGCTAGTTGCAGCTCTAAGTGCTTCACAAGCATCACTATCTAGACTGGAACGAGACCTCACGGGCTACACCGTTGAATGTATACCGGTTGAATGTACAGGCTTTCGGCCTATTATTATGTTCCTTCCAAAGTGTTGTTTGTTGAGGATTTTGCATTGGTGAGTTCCTCTGGTTTTGGCGGCTTCCCAAACTTCCCAAACCAACAAAAGGATACATCAACCTGACTAACACCATTCTGACCCTGGACCAAGAAGACCTCCTCAACAAGGGCCTCAACTGCCACTACAGCTCCAAACCTGGCCCCCACCGGAAACGCCTAGAAACGGAAATCCTCCTGGACGACATCCTACGACTCAAGAAGGATGGCAAGGTCACCACTACTCCCGCCCTACAACCCACTCTCCTCGCTGAAGCCGCCAAAACCAGAGGAACTCACCATAGCAAAACCCTCAACACACAACACTTCCAAGCTGCCAAACAATTAAGAGACAACCCCAACATCATCATCCGTCGTGCGGATAAAGCTTCCTGCCTCGTGATTCATGACAAGGAGGAATATCTTAGAAAAATGGACGTCATCTTAAGTGACAACACCAAATTTAAAAGGATCACCCGCAGCCCAACCGACGCCAAACAAGGAGGGGTCCACCTTAAAAAACTCGTCGGAGAATACACCCCTGGTTATGCGTACGGAACCATCAAAACACACAAACCTGGGAACCCCCTCCGCACCATCATCTCCCAGATCCCCACTGCCACCTACCAGATCGCCAAGGCCCTGAACAACCT
This sequence comes from Paralithodes platypus, assembly GCA_032716605.1. Lineage (NCBI taxonomy): Eukaryota > Metazoa > Arthropoda > Malacostraca > Decapoda > Lithodidae > Paralithodes > Paralithodes platypus. The sequence goes on from CM064541.1 coordinate 12,908,420, forward strand.
CCTCACCCCCTACGTACCCTGCCAATACAATCTTAACTCAGCCCACGATTTCTTGGACATTTTACGAGACGCCCCCCGGAACAACAACCACACAATCGCCTCCCTCGACGTAGAAAGCCTGTTTACCAACATGCCAGTGGATAGGACCATTGACATGATTCTACGTCGAATTTACCATTGCCCTGATACACCAACACTGGACATCCTGGAGAAGGCCCTGAAAACTCTGCTGGAGCTATGTACCTTTGCCCCCGGGGCAACATGTACAAGCAGATAGATGGTGTGGCAATGGGCAGCCCCCTAGGAGTTCTTTTTGCGAACTTTTTATGGGTACCATCGAGGAAGAGCTCCTAGCTGCCCAACGACCCGCCGTCTACTGTAGATATGTAGATGACATCTTCGTGTAAATCAAGGACCTCCACGAACTACAGAAACTCCAGCGTCGCTTCATGACCTCCTCCAGACTTAACTTCACCTTTGAAAAATCAAACAATGGACAACTCCCCTTCCTCGACATCCTCATAGCTCTGAACGACCATGGGTTCAAAACCACCGTCTACATCAAACCAACTAACACAGGACAATGCCTCAACGGCGATAGTGAATGCCCCCGCCGTTATCTTCTATCCTCCATCTCCGCTTATGTAAGGAGAGCCCTCACGCACTGCTCTACCTGGGTCGACACCCACCAGGAACTAGAAAGACTATCCCAAGTTTTAGTGAATAACGGATACTCCAACTCCGACATCTCCAGCACCATCAACCACCATCTTGAAAAATGGTACACCCAAAGCCCTCCCAACATTGACCCCCCCAATGAAATTAAGATCTTCTACCGCAATTTTATGTCCTCTGAACACATAAATGACGAGGTCATCTTAAAAGAAATAATCTCCAAGCATGGACACCCAACCAACCCGGAAAACAAAATCAAATTAATCATTTATTACAAATCCCCCAAGACCTCCAACCTCGTTCTCCGCAACAATACTGCTTCCACCAAGACAAAGAGCCCGATGACCGACGATCACGTCATTTACTAACATACCTGTAATTATGAGGACTGTGGACCTCATTCCTACATTGGCATGACGCAGACTCGTCTTTCACGTCGGTTAATTCTTCACCTTCAGGCTGGAGCCATCAAAGACCACTATCTCACCCCTAACCACCCCCACCTCACACGCAACGAGTTAGAAAAACACACCACCATACTCGATAAAGAAAGTGACCAAGGAGATTACCTATACTCGAAGCGTTATATATCCAAGCCTTACATCCTAACATCAACAACCAAACTCTGGACATTCAGATCCTTCCTTCTGCCAAAAGGCACAATCCTACAGGACCTAACACCCCCTGGTGCCCTTGACGCAGCCCCCTGCGCTACCTCCTTCAGCTTCGTCTTCTTCCGGCGCCACACGTACTACGCAACTTAGGCCACGCCCCTCGACACGCAGCCAATCAGCTTCGACCCCGCCAACTGACCACCACCTTCCCGCATCCAGTGCGCATGCGTGACGCGGTCCTCACTTTTTCTCTCCTAGAATACCCCTCCACCTATAGCAGACTTTTGCCCCCTGATTTTCGCCTCCTTTGATCCTCCACCCTCTATATATACCCTTCCTGTTTACCTTTTATATCATTCTATCCTTACTTGATAATGCTGGTTGTCCAGTGAAATGCGTCGTATATCCTGTATCATCATGTACATTAATGTAACCCTGTACCACCATGAATTTTGCTAATCTTATTCATCTACTTCCTGCCACCCAGCGAAAACTCATCAGAGACCTGGAAACTTTGAATAATAAAATTTCCAACGCAGAAATTGCCATTTCTTTCAACCTCGTATGTATTAAAGAATATATATATATATATATATATATATATATATATATATATATATATATATAGTATGTGTACAGTATATATATTGCATTTGATAATGATTGAATATTGAGTCAAGTGTACTGTTTGTTCTATGCTTGCAGAAACCATCGTCTGCCAACAAACCTACATCCAGTATTAGACATTCCTGGAAGCAACGATAATTAATTTGGTTCAGGAGACTGGAAGCCCTGGTATTGCATTGGCTCCCCACTTTGATCTTGGAGAGAATGGATAGACGCCCTTAACAATTAGAAATCCTGGTTGTAGTTTTGCAAGAGATAAACAACCACAATAGTAGGCAGGAAAGATCAATGACTTTGATGTAAACCTTCTCTATACATGGTTTGTATAATCATTTATGAATAAGAGAATATTATGGTTGATCCAAGTACTTTATCACTCACTCGCCAGCTCTGGCAGCGTCAACAGCCCTGCATCGCCACTGAGAAAACTCGATTATAATTTGAGTATTTCATAGCCCTATTTCCTTTATTTATTTCATGAAAAGTAGTTAAATGCTTGTTAAACCTCCACATAGTTCAGTAGTTGCCGTGCATGTCAATGTATTGCTTTTCTGACTGATAAACCTATTTACCTTTTTTACCATCGCTTGGGAGTGTAGCAGACGACGCGCACCTCCAAACATACTTTGTATTTTATTATTAACTCTAGTAGTTATTATATTCAGTATCCTGCTGTAGTTATATACTGTATATTATATTCAGTATCCTGCTGTAGTTATATACTGTATATCCGTAATTATTAACTCTAGTAGTTATTATATTCAGTATCCTGCTGTAGTTATATACTGTATATCCCTAATTTTAGTAGTTGCTTGCATGATCTTGTAGTAACTTTTGATTGATAAACTTTGTTTATCTACAGAGAGTCCTGCGTGACTACAGCGACACCAGCGCCATCTATTGATACATACAGTATATTAACCCCTTGTTATTATTATTATTATTATTATTATTATTATTATTATGATTATTATCTCTAGTTTGTGATTTGTATATTTAGTTATTTATTCTGTTATTTTTTCACATAGCATTCACATAATTCAGATACATACTGTTTTATATTTTGGGTTAGGTTAACAACCGATAACCTAGCCTATATATATGCAATTTGTTTAAGTACCGTAGACCTATTACATCCCTTTTGAAGCACATTACGAGTTATATACATTGTATTATCATTGAAATATTATTATTTTCTCCCCAGTCCATTAATAGGCCAATCACAAACATCCGAACATTCCAGAATGTTAGTTTCTTGACTAGGGTAACTTCCTTGGTAGCCTTTTCTATTTTTTTCCAGAAATTTTGTTTCTGACTAGGCTGTCATCTCTGGTGACCTATCCTTATTGTATTGTAATATTTACTGCCTAAGGAACCCCTTACTTAGAATGCCTTTGAATTCCTCAGCAGGTGTGTATCTTTTCACGTACCGTACCGGAACATTCTTTTTGACTGGCTATCACCTCTGGTGGCCTATTTCTGCGTATTTTTTTTTTTTTTTTTTACTTGGCTATCACCCCTGGTGGCCTATTTCCACTTGTTTAAAATTAAATTGTTTGATTAGGCTATCACCCCTGGTCGCCTATTCTGCGTATTTCAAATATTTTATTTTCGATTTCGGCGACCTGAATCAAGTGAAGTGATAAAAGTGAGCGAAGTTAATTTAAGTGAGTAAACCAATTTGAAATGAGTGAAGTGAATTGAATTGAGTGAAGTGATTTGAAATAAGTGAAGTGATTTGAAGTGAGTGAAGTGACTTTAAGTAAGTGAAGTGATCTGAAGCGAGTGACTCACCTATACAAGCTGCGCCAGTAGGTTTGGTGCTTCCATTTTTGCTGCTGCAACAAGAGGATTTGACAGCGAAATTGGATGAAGCCCACAACAAGATTAACGCCCTCACCATAAAGCTGGAGTCACTACAAGAGTTTGTAACACTCAACGTTGGAGTATCACCAACTTAAATTGTCACCGTTTCAACTCCAGCTGCCACCGCTGCTCCAACATCAACTGCCAACAATCCAATGCCTGCAGTAGCCACTTCAGCAAATCCTTCTGATGCACAAGAAACTAATAGTGACTCTGCTACCCCTCAAGACAAATTGCACGTCGTGAGGAACTACATTCGCTCGAAGACCAGGAAAATCATACCGGTTACCGAGTGTCGCAACCGTTTCCAGATACTCACAGACTCTGATGACGAAGATGAAACGGAAGACACGATGGTACGTGGTCAGCTCACAGAGTTCTGTGCCAGTGCACCTCAGACCAGGAAGCGTTTTTGTATCACTGGTGGTGGTGTGGACGACGTAGTTGCTGCAGTTGACGAAGTTTCGAAGATGGCAGCTGCTAATACAATGTACGTCATCCATGTCGGATCCAATGATGTAGAGCAAACCCTGTCGGAAGATGTGCTTCTCAAGTACCATCAGCTGATCAAGTTATTTAAGGAGAAGTCGTCAAGATCATCGTCTCAGGAATCGTCCCCCGGCTCGGTGTAGAGAACCGATTTTACAACTTAGCCACCAGCACAAATCGTCGTCTAGCTAACCTCTGCAGGATGGAGAACGTGGGATTCTTCGACACATGGGACAATTTTTACTATAATGACTATTTGTTTTTGGAAGATGGAGTTCATCTGAACTATGTGGGAGCAGCACGTTTTGGACGTCTTCTCAACGATGCAGTGAGGGATTTTCGGAGAAGAAATTGACTCAACACAGGACAACCAGGAAGGAGGACCGAAGACAGCAAGGACGGCGACCTGCGAAGGACTTAAATGTTAATCCGTCAAGAACCTCGAATTTGGATAAAGCTCCATCAACAAGACCCAAATCCAAAACCGCCAGGGATGAGGACCGAGGACAGCGAGGACACAGGACAGCCATGAACATAAATATAGATCCGACAAGAAAAAAATATTTGATTAAAGAGCGTTCCGTGAGTTATAAAACCACAACTTTAAAGGTTTTCTATACAAACACTCATAGCATATGACAGAGACTTTTCAGCAGAGTTTCACTTCCTGCATTTGTAAATGAAAAAAGCATTGTTGTTTTTTCCTCTATTAACACCTTACGAGCGGCCTATGCGGTTTATTTATGTGTACCGCACAGCGGGGTGTTTTTAGCCAATAGCTGTTTACGTGATCATTTTCATGCCTAATAAGACCCAACGTAAAGGAAGTACCTATCCCTGAAAGGGCATAAACAGAGCTTACGGATGACACCATAACGATCCTTGTATGATGGATAGTTTTCTTGCAATAACCGTGCAACGCGAGTGCAAAAAGCAGGTAATTCGGTACTTTCAGTACATAATTGAGTATGTAGCGAGTGAGAGGGAGGAGGGAGCTGAGATTTGTGTCAGTAGGTTCGCCGCGGTGGTCTGGAGCAGTCATACGCTCGCTAGTCTCCTGCCACCACTTGTCTCTCTCTCTCAGCCACATTACGTGCTGAAATTGCCACTCGAGTTATGTCGAGCGCCGCCACATAGTCCAGCTTTATTTAACTCGACTTATGTTGCTCGCCGCTAATTAAGGGTTAAATTACTAACAACTGTCCCCTACTAACATCTCCTAATCCTGCCACGGACATTTGTCCCAGGGCAGTCTTCCCTTTTCATTTTTCCCTTCTATCTATCTATCTATCTATATTATGCTCAGGCCCAATCTCCATTATGGGGGTAGCCGACTCAAGACAGAGCAAGAACAGGGAAAAACACAAAAACAACATAAAACAACGAATAAACACAGATAAAAAACACAAATTCACACACATCTAGGTCACCCAGGAGAAGACCCAGAGACCAGGGTCACCAAAGGTCGCTCCAGCACTCCCCCGGCCCCCGACCACCCAGAGAGGTTCCGATCTCGGCAGGCAAACATGCAGCGGAGCTAAAGCCACAAGCCCTCCGACCACACTTCCAGGCGCGCCCTTCATATTAATCGTCTCCCCGGGCCAGGCGTCTGATGGACTATTATCTAGTCCAACTTGCGCCCGACCCCTTACTCCAAATGACCATGTGTTCACTCAACTATTCACAAGCATTCTCCATTCACTCCTGTCCACCACCACTTCCCCTGCCTGATCTATAGTCATTCCTCTATCATCAAAAGCTTTTCTTACACAGTCTCTCCATCTCAATGGGGGTCTTCCTGCCCTTCTATCTCCCCTTGTACCTGACTCACATATTCTCTTTGTAAGCCTTTCATCTCCCATTCGTTCAACATGACCATACCAGCTCAGCACCCTTCTGTCCACTCTGGCTGACAAATGTTCCTGCTGCCCCACTCTCCTACGTATCTCTTCATTCCTCAATCCGTCTCTACAAGTAACTCCACACATACTCCTCCAGCAGCTCATCTCCATAACATCCAGCCCTCTTTTCTCTTTTTTCTTCAGAGCCCATGTCTCAGCCCAATACATCACTGTTGGCACAACAATTCCTTGATACAGTGCACTTTTTACCTTCCTTCCTTCACACACTCTCTGTTTTACCTCCATTTCCATACCTCCACTCCTGCTTATCGTTCCTCCTAGATATTTAAAACACTCTACTTGTTCCAATATTTCCCCATCCAACCTCACATCTAGATTCACTCTATGCTCTCCCCTATTACACACCATTACTTTACTTTTATTGACGTTCACCTTCAGTTTCCTCCTTCCACAAACCGCACCAAACTCTTTGACTACACGCTGCAGTTTCTCATCAGAATCCGCCACCAATGCTGTGTCATCAGCGAACAGCATCTGATTCAACTGCCAATCTCTACCATTCTTTCCTGCTAAACCCAATCCTCTTCCCATAGTTCTCCTTTTCACCTCCCTCACCACACCATCCATAAACATATTAAACAGCCATGGTGACATTACACAACCCTGTCGCAAACCTACCTTTACCTCAAACCATTCACTCAACTCACCATTTCCTACTCTCACACATGCTCTGCTCCCTTCATAAAAACTCTTAACTGCTTCTAACAAATTTCCTCCTATTTCATAAATCCTTAACACCTTCCACATTGCTTCACGGTCCACACGATCATACGCTTTTTCCAAGTCCATAAAAGCCCAAAATATCTCCTTATGCTTCTCTAAATACTTCTCGCATAACTGTCTTACTGCAAACATCTGATCCACGCACCCTCTTCCCCTCCTAAAACCGCACTGTTCTTCTCCTATTGCAACTTCCGTACACTTTATTATCCTCTCTATCAACACCCTGCCATACAGCTTTCCAACCACTGATAATAAACTAATATCTCTATAACTTGAACACTCCTGCCGATCTCCCTTCCCCTTGTACAACGGCACAATACATGCACTCTTCCAGTCTATTGGTACCATTGACACAGCAAAGCACACATTGAAAAGTCTCACCAACCAATCTATTATTACATCTCCACCCTTCTGTATACACTCCACAGCAATACCATCCAAACCTTCTGCTTTTCCCGCTCTCATTTGTTTCACTGCTTCTTTCACCTCATTTTCCTCAATCCTTTCATTCATTCCCTGCCACCTGGGTGGCCTGGGTAACCTATCTCCATCCATCTCTGCTTCAATCACTGCTTCTCTTCCATCTCTTGCATTTAACAAAGATTCAAAATACTCGGCATATCTTTTCCTCACTTCAACTGGTTCCACTAGTAATTCTCCATTTGCATCTTTCACTGACTCTTCCCTCTTTTGTCCTCCTTTCCTTACTTTATTTACCTCCTTCCAGAACATCTTCTTTCGTTCTTCAAAATTCTCACTCAACCTTTGACCCCACCTTTCGTTTGCATCTGTTTTCGCTTCTCTAATTTTCCGTTTTGCATCTCTCCTTTTCTCCTTGTACCTCTCCCATACCTCAACACTACTATCCTGTAAAACCCTCTCAAAACACTGTCTCTTCTCCTCAACTGCCTTTCTCACCGTATCATTCCACCACTCGCTTCCCTTCCTGATACCTCTGCCTCCTACTTTCCTTTTGCCTCATACTACCTCTGCACTTGCTTTCACTCCTTCCTTAAACTGTTGCCATTCAACCTCTACTTCTCTCTCTTCCATCTCTCTCACTTCCATCCACTTTTCACTTAGTCTTTCCTTGTACTCCCTCTCTTTTTCACTCTTTTCTAACTCACTAACTTTTATTACCTCTCTTACTTCACGCTTGTCTCTTATTCTCCTGTAACTCTGAACTCTTAGCTTTCCCTCCACCAGGTAATGATCTGACATACCCTCCGCCTCACCTCTCATCACATTCACATCCAGCAGTCTACACAATCTTTCCCTTGTCACCAGCACATAATCCATCAATGCCCTCTCTACAATCTCTCCCCTCACAAGTCTATGCCAGGTGTACTTGTGTATACGCCTTTTTTTGAAGAACGTATTACCTACACTCAATCTGCACTCTTCACATACATTTTTCAGTCTTTCTCCACTCTCGTTTACACCATCCACACCAAAACTACCGATGACTCCCTCAACAGGCTCATTTCCTACCCTAGCATAGGTGGTGGGCTGACCCTTTGTCAGAGTGAAGGTTGGTGTCCTCTACTTCCCATAGCCCCTTCTATCTTTTTCTCCCTCTGCATCTCTAATTTTTTCAAATGGCGTAGGGATGCGGCGACCCCAACGCCCGCCACTTTCTGGTGCAGGTAGCCTCCTCTGTGGTGGAGGGGTGAGAAATTTTCACCACCGCTTTTCTCCGGCGAGACGTAGAAGTCGGCTAAAGGGGATCGGGGGCGGGAGGCCTGGTATCCTTCTCCCCTTAAATATATCTACCAAAACAAATTTCCCTTACCCACTCTAAACTACTGTTTGGACACTTGACCGTCAGTGTTTTGGAGGGCAAGCAGCCTTGAGGGGGTCGCTGGATCTGTTGTTGCTTGATTTCCTTTGTACTCCTTTGTATGTATAATATTTTTTGCATTGTAAAAATATTGGAAACATTTAGAGGGGGCGAGAGTTTCTGGACACCTTTCTCCCTCATATTTGCACCCATTAATCTAGAGATACCAAGAGATTCGCCCCATTAGGTTGGCGATTATAATTATAATCTTCTGTGACATTTTGATATAGTATTTTTTTCTTGGCGAGCGATAGCCTGCCTCCAATTTTAGAGGAACTGGCCTTCGGCCGGGACATTTTTCTATGGCCGTTGACATTCGGATAATATGTTGGCAACAGTGCTACCTATCCTCTGACCTTAACCTTTTCACTATGAGCGAAGCATGGATACATCCTATATATAAATGACCCATACTGTTGGCGACGTACCCATAGGTTTTGCTATTACCCCCTAATCTCTAATTACCAAACTACCCTCATTTGGTTTCTATCCCTCTATCTGTGCCTTTGTCTCTAATTTCCTTTCAGACCATTCCATACCTGCAGTTGTGGATGACCATTGCTCACTTCCTCAACCTATCAACTCCTGTGCTCCTCAGGGTTCTATCCTGTCTCCATTTCTCTTTCTAATATTCATTAATGATCTCCTCAACTGTACCTCTAGTCCTACCACTCATATGCTGACGATTCTACCTTACACTATTCAACTAGTTTTTCACATCAACCAGGCATGCAATCACTCCAAAACAAACGTGACGAGGCCATAGATAGTCTATCTTCTGATCTATCAAGTATTTATGATTTGGGGCAGAGAAAATCGTGTTACTTTCAACGTTTCCAAGAACCAAATTTCTCCCTCTATCTCTCCATCGTAATTACCCACAAGACTATAAATTATTCTTCAACAATACAAAAATCGACCCTTCATCTCTCAACATTTAAGATGTATTTTTGTTTTTGTCTAACTTTTCTTGGAAAGATCATATTACCACTCATGCTAAAACAGCTTCCCAAGAGTTAGGTGTGCTCAACCATCTCCGAGGGTTCTTCACCCCCATACAGATTCTTGCTCTGTATCGAGGCACAATGCGCCCCTGTATTGAGTATTTTTCGCATGTGTGGGGTGGCTCCCCCATAGAGCACCTCTCGATCGAGTAGAATCAACACCATTTCGCCTCATCAACTCACCTCTTCCTACTATTTCCTTACAATCTCTTTCTATATGCCGCAATGTTGCATCTCTTTTACTGTTCTATCGCTATTACAACAATCTGTGTTCTTCATAGCTCCCTCAGTGCATACCACCTCCCTTACAGCGAGTGCGAGACACTCCTTTTGCAACACAGTCCCACTCTTATACTATCCAGCTCTGTAACCCAAGAATTGGCGTATTTTCTCAGTCTTTCTTCTACTCAATCAATCTTTCCTTCATCCTATGACTTATGCTGCTTTAAACTTTGTGTGTCCAGGCATTTTGACCCAAACGTACATTGAATTTGGCCCTCTGTTACTCTTTTGACTCTCTGTCACTTTCTTGGCTCTAGGGGAGACACTCTTTACAGGCAAACTGCCCTTTGTTTCCTCTGTACACATACAACAAAAAATAAAAAAACAGTTGGTAGCACCAAGTCGCTCCGCTTGTTGCCAGGTGATTACATAAGCTTCTAAGTTTCCCCTCCATACTACTATCTACTCCAAACATTGATTGTGAGAGAGTGTATGTCTAAGCAAGAGGTGTTATTAGAAGCTGTAATTCATGGAAAATAGGGTCACTTCTACATGTATTTGTGCCAGCTATATACCAGGTACAAACTCAGGGTTCATTTCATGCTACAGGCCATAAATCTTACTGTCATGTAAACACAAAACCTGAAATGCAATGGTTTATTTCATCCAGTTATCACAAGTGGAAAAATACAAAAGAGGAAAAGAGAGAGATAGGACAATACGCTCGTTGCGGGGCCGGCCTCCAGCTGTAAACAGAAAGTATTGTCAAAATTTTGTCAAGGCTGACAGCGGGGGACAATAAATGGGTAAAACTTATATAGGGAGAACTAGACCTGCTCGCTCCAGAGGGACTCACTAGAAATCGTTCATGGCTACAGATACCGCAGTAGGATGACGTTAACCCTCAACCGACGTTGACCGTCATATGACGGGAGAGAGAATATTGGCCACCCCTGCGGTGACCTGTCATATGACCCATGCCTTTTTGAGGCCATTATGAGCGATGAGAGAGAGAGCGAGCATAGCAAGAACAGGCAAGCTCGGTCCACTCGCAGCAGCGGCGGGACCCGCACTGAAACATACTGTATCGATTTTCAAACTGTGTATCTCTCAAAATAAGGATAAATCCGGGGAAAATACCTCATTTTAGGGTATTTTCACTTCCAGTTCCACGATCGTTGCAAGAGAACCTGTTGTCGTACAAGGATGATTCAGATGTCATTGGAAAGAGCATCATTTTTCGCTCTTTAACGGACGTATAATTGTGTTACGCGCTGGCTCTTGCTTATGAATGAAAAAGAGAATGGAATGATGCTCATTTTCGGTAGATATGTCTGCCAGGCGCTACCATGATCCCCCCCCCCCCCCCGTTGGTTGGGAGTTAAGCAAAAATACGCAACTCAGGTTATATAAATATATTTATAAATATACATATACTGTATATATATATATTTTTTTTTTTTTTTTTTTTTTTTTCTATAACTTCCTCTCACACAACGCCAGTTGAGCAGATAACCACCAGGTTTATGCATGAAATATATATATATATATATATACAGTATATATTAATATATATATATATATATATATATGTTATATATTTACACATATATATATATATATATATATACAGTATACTGTATATATATATATATAATTATTATATTTATTGTAAATTTAGGAAGAAGATTTTCTTTAACACATATTGAATTGAATACAACATAATTACAGTTATTGATTTGCTTGCTTATACTTTCTCATTTTCTTAATGCTTCTTTACCCTGTATTGAGTGTTCAAACACCAATTGTCCAAAATTTGCCATTTTATTTGTCTTTGTTTACATTTGTTCAATTGCAAAGTTTCGCCATCATAGCTCTTCAAGCTCTAAAAGAAATTTAAAAACATTAATAATTTAAATTTACACACTTTATTAACATATCATTGAATTTGCGATAAACGCACTGTCTATTATTTTAAACATTAAAATATAGAAAGTAATAATTGAATAAAACTGTGACAGCTAGGAGAGATCGGGTTCCTCAGCCGTACTGAGTTGTTGTGGAGGCGTGGTGGCCGTATCTTGCGTCGGTGTCGGGATTCAAACTCCTTTAGTCACGAGAATTATTTGGTTATTCGATTGTCTCGAGCTAGTTCGAGGACCATCTTATAGTTGGATCATTGTTCACTGGCGTTTGTTTCGCGTATATTCACTGCTTCGAGTATTTGAAGTCTTCTACGGTCACTTTTTTCGGGCAATGATACTCGTGTTATTTACGATGAGGTCTCGAGTCATAATTGCACGGTGATGCTGTTAGTGATGCTGTTTTATTCCTCCTTCCTGCAGATGAAGAGTAAAGCAGGGATCCCACTGTGCAGATGAAGAGTAAAGCAGGGATCCCACTGTGCAGATGAAGAGTAAAGCAGGGATCCCACTGTGCAGATGAAGAGTAAAGCAGGGATCCCACTGTGCAGAAGAGTAAAGCAGGGATCCCACTGTGCAGATGAAGAGTAAAGCAGGGATCCCACTGTGCAGATGAAGAGTAAAGCAGGGATCCCACTGTGCAGATGAAGAGTAAAGCAGGGATCCCGATGAAGAGTAAAGCAGGGATCCCACTGTGCAGATGAAGAGTAAAGCAGGGATCCCACTGTGCGACTCAGCGACTTGGAATGCGATGAGACAGCTTGCGACAGAGTGTTTTTCTCTATGTCCAGTATTCGCATTAATCGACCATAAAGTCTCAATTAATATCAGTATTCTCACAATAGTCTCACAAACCACCCCACGATACCCCCAGAAGTCGCTACGGTCGCCGTTAGATTTTGAAAAGTTTAAAATCCGGCTGCGAATGGACGACTGCTGCGAGAAATGCGACATAATCGGGCATTGTCTCACTTCTTTCTCACCTTAGCTCAGTAGAATCTCAGTACTCGCACCAAGGTCTCGTTTGTCGCAACTCATGGAAAAGGTGTGCGAAATGGTCGACCTTCAAACGATAATTGCGAAAATAGTGCGACAATTGTGCAACATAATTGCGACAATATCGATTAATTACGATGTCATTGCGTCCTTCATTGAGATTTCAGCGATCCATCATTATTGGCAACGCTGTTTTTGGTATGACCGAGCGATTAAAGTGCGACAGTAGCGCAATAAACACGATAGTCTACCCGATAACTTCTATCGCAACGAGATTGTCACTAGACAAGTTCCGAAGGAGTGAGATAATGTGCGAACAAAGAAGAAAATACGAATACAACAAAAACATTACAACAGAAAATCAGAAATTAGAAGTTCGAAACGGTTTAGGATTAGGAACGAAGAAGAAGAAGAAGAAGAAGAAGAAGAAGAAGAAGAAGAAGAAGACAGTGAATAGAATGAAGAGGAGGACGAAAGGGAGGAAGAAGGCAGAGGAGGAAGAAGGCAAGTAAAAGGGGGATAACATGTTAAAATAAAGGAATATGAACGATAATAATTAATAGATAAGAAGACGAAGAGAAAGAGAAATATAAGAAATCGAAAAGAGAAGAAGAAGACGAAGAAGATCCTTCTTACTTAAGCTGTATGAAATCGTGGAGATAGTCTTAACCCTTTAAAATTCCCAGAGTTCCTTCCTAAGCTGTCTAAAATCGTCTAAGGATGTAGCCTTATTTGAGATAGACGTCTTTACCCTTTGAAATTCCCAGAGTTCCTTCCTAAGCTGTTTAAAATAATTTGAGATAGTCTTTACCCTTTGAAATTCCCAGAGTTCCTTCCTAAGCTGTATAAAATTGTCTAAGGATGTAGCCTCATTTAGGATTTGTTTTTTACACCATGCCCTTACATAAGGAGGATTGAGCCGGTATCACACGAGAGCTTTTATAGTCAACATTCGATGATCAACAAAATTCTGGCAACATTTCTGGAGTATTTGACACTGGCATCGGAAACTAAACTGATGGTAGATGAATTTAGGTAACCGAAATCATCTAAATGTTTACCTCATAAGCTGCCAGACCAGTGTTAAGGATAAATGTTGAGTGAAAAAGCGCTCGTGTCATACCGGCATTATGGAGCTCCGATCTTACTTCCAACTATTTTGACAATTTAACCAAAACACATTATTATGATGATGTGTTGTTTAATGTTGATAAGGGTTGTGAGTGCTTCAACCTACAGTATATATAACTTTCTCTCTCTCGCTCTCTCTCTCTCTCTCTCTCTCTCTCTCTCTCTCTCTCTCTCTCTCAACCTATTGTTGTTGTCGAGTAGACTGAACAAACTCCTCCCCAGACTGAACTTCCTTCAAAATAAATGTTTACCTGATCGAAGGACCGAGACATTGCAGGTTTGCGATCGATCACCGCCCAAAACCGATCCCTGAATGGGGTGAAGCGTCTTATGATCGCCAAGCGATCGCCAAGCGATTTATAAGCGTTCGAAACAAGGCAAACAGGATTCTCGGGTTCATCTCTAGGAGTGTGAGTAACAGAACTGCTGATGTTATCTTAAAACTTTACTTGTCATTAGTGAGACCCCATATGGATTATGCTGTTCAATTTTGGTGTCCTTATTACAGAATGGACATAGATTCACTGGAGAGAGTACAACGTAGAATGACAAAAATGATCCATAATATTAGAAATGTTCCGTATAAAGAAAGGTTGAAGAAATTAGGCTTACATTCGTTAAAGAGACGCAGAGTTAGAGGGGATATGATAGAGGTGTTCAAGTGTGTTAGTGGGATTAACAAAGGGGACATGACAAATGTACTAAAGCTCAGTGATAGCGAAAAAACTCGTACCAATGGTTTCAAATTAGATAAATTTCGTTTCAGAAAAGATATAGGCAAATATTGGTTTGGTAACAGAGTTGTAGATGGGTGGAATGGACTACCAAGTGCTATAGTGGGATTAAAAACGGTAGGGAGCTGTAAGATAAAATTGGATAAGCATATGGACGAGAAGGGTTGGGTGTGAAGGGGGATCAGCCGGGTTGGGCCAATCAGCGCTCTGCAGACCCCCGTAATCCTGTGTTAATCTCTAACTGTTTTGGTAAGATGATCCTCAGGGTATTAGAGTGTTGAGCCTATAATTGGGCTTTGTAATTGGGGTTGTGTGGGACAGGGATCTGCCTTGCTTAGGCCAATCGGCTTTCTGCAGACTCCCATTTTCTTATGTTCTTAAAAGGATGATGTGAAATGTCCTAAATTCTCCAAACTAATGGAGTGAAACAAGGAGGGTCCAAACCCCCGCCACACATACACACACACACACACACACATACACACACACATACACACACACACACACACACACACACACATTTGAAAAGAGTTGACATTAATATAGATATATGAAAAATATAGAGATACAGTCAAACACCCACCCCAAGGCAATATAGAGAGGCGGATGGACTTCATCAGGCCACAGCCATCCGCCGTAATCGGTTTTCTGTTATAACTGTGGCAAACCGGCTATCTCTATAATACCTGGTGTAGAGTGTTTGCCTTAAAAGAAAAAGTAGTATAGTACTGATGAAATAGTCAAAATCAGGGGGTTGATAAATTCGGGAAGTAAATTTTTTAGTCAGAAGTAGAGTAGACAAAATCAGTTAGTTTAAATTGGGGAAGTCACATTTTGTTGTCGGATATCGAAGAAGAAATCCCTTAACTACGTTAAAAAGTACTGAAACATATTTAGCATGAGATAAAGTGAGGTTGAGCTCTGGGAGGCATGCAGGTAAACTGGTCGAGAACCTTCCGCCACCACCCTATTTATACCATACCATATCTGCCTCATCCAATTATAAAATCGGTGACATCGCAGGTGGGATTACAGAGGAACGTATGTGCTGTGCGACAACCGTCCATCATTCGACATGTTTGCATAATATTCTCGGTCTAATTGCGCCAGTAGTCTTGCATGCGCACCATTATTGCAGCGGTATCGCAATTGTCAATAATACCTTTCGCATAATTCGTTCTTATCGCTGTCAAATTGTCTTCAGACTTTAGCTAATGTCTCCTCACATTCGATGTTCTCGCACGATACTCGCATACTCTCTCACGGCTACCGCGTTCTTCGCTTACAAAATCACATTGATTCGGCGCCGAAAACGGCGATTTTTGGACATAGATAAAAAAAAGCTGTCGCATCGCATTCGAAGTCGCCGAGTCGCGCAGTGGGATCCCTGCTTAAGTCGCCGGCTGAGTGTGTTGGTAGTGTAACCTATGTAGCATATATTTCGGGGCTTACAGTCCCCGATGGTACATTGGTATTTATATACTACGTTGGTACACTTGAGTTTATCAGGTCTGGCTGAAAGATTATTCTTCATAACAAGGGTGGATGAACCAGTGTTTTTATAATAAATGATGAGCCGGAGCTTGGTCTCGTATTCTACTGGTTTACAGTTTCGCTCAAACAATATCTCGAATAATGTTCTCATCTTTCTTATATGCATTGGTAAATGTGTTCTTATAGTACACCTTCATGCCATCGTGCTTAGGTATATCCCTTTTAGTTAGGTGTTGGTGCAATTAATTGTTTGTATTTTTATCAAAATCGGTATTGGAATAACCATTATTTACAATTATCTGGCGAATACGTTGTAGTTCTTGGTGTAGGAGTTGCCATGTGCAGCATATTTTAATTATTCTCCTTACGTATTCCCGAATGACTGCCATTTTGTAGTTTTCTATGCATTCCCCTTCTCCACATGGCACCTTCTACACCAAGAACTACAACGTATTCGCCAGATAATGTTTATGTTATATATATATATATATATATATATATATATATATATATATATATATATATATATATATATATTGTTACGACCGGCACTACGAAATAAACAAGGGCACTCAATATTGGACTAGATGATAGGCTATATCTGCAACAACGGTACGCTAATTCCAAACCCTCGAACTATTACGCCGGTGAACAAAACACTTAAAACCCTCCAGAGTTAATCTACTGGATAACGGGGTATCAATTAACTGGGTTTTAGTATCAAATATCAAAACAACACCCAGCACACGGTATCACACACAATTATTGTCCTCTCTCCCTCCCTGCCCACCCCGAACCAACTTCCAGAAGCACATCCATACTCATATCTCTCACCGATCCATCCACTCACTCACAGACAACACGCAGCTGCATGCACGACCTCCCGAAATCCATCCTTCCGAATCCTCCCTTCCTCGCGAGGACAGAGTCCACCTGGCCAGGCTGAGATGCGGACACCATCCAGCTCTACTGAGCTATCAGAAGAGACTGGATGACTCCGTTGTCGACGCCTGCCCGGGATGTAACACAGCACCCCATACCATTAAACACATCATAGAAGACTGCATTTCCCACAACCACTTACGCCAACAACACAATCTACACTCAATGAGAGCTCTGTGGGAAAGCCCTATCGTGGCCATGGCCTTCCTCAGGGACTCGGGGCTGTTCGGCCAGGCAGCTTAGGGAACAACAACAACAACAACAACTGGGTTTTAGTGCACTTCTATAAAGGCTTACCGGTGACGGCAAAGCCTACTCACAACAGGAGTACTTTACGTTAATAAAATGCTCTCAAGAAATAACAATGCTTAAATAAACTATAACAAGATTTAATAAAGGAGTATATGCTTACGGTAACTTTAGTGTGAGTCTGAACTCAACACTAAACTCTTCAATGCTCTATGAAAACACTGGAAGTCTAGTCCTACAGCAAACAGATATGGAATCTTCTGAAAACATCTGATGCTCTAAGATGCTCGTCAAATATAGAACAGAAATAATGCAGGGGCAGGACACCAAAGCGTGTATCTTAAATACACCAACAAGTAGGATACATATATATAAAACAAGGGAGTGCAACAACTCTGTGACAGCACTAATAATAGCCACTCAAAACAGTACTTCCTTAGCCAAAGTAACAGCCATACTGGGTTGTGCACTATGCATCAACCTAGGCTAAAATAATACGTGAATTATTCCTAAAGCATACACAATTAAAGTTAATAAACACAATGCTGTCTTTCTCACTAATAAAGTCTAGCAGTGGCATAAAAGGTACTAAGAAGCTAGGCAGAGCGCAAGCATGCTCGTAGCCTACTGCCTCCCCTTGAACAGATTTCCCTTATGTTACGTTAAGTGACTTGGAGGCTCTCTTGGTAAGTCCAGATCTCTAGTATCTGGTCTAGCCCTGGAGCTCCACAAAGGTCAACAAAATGAGGTAGCAATCATACAGGTGAGAGTAGGCAAAAGCCCTTCACTTGTATACTGCTACACTCGCAAAGGAAAATATGCACAAGGGTTACAGGCTAGCTAGCTTCGTCGATGTTGTACAGGCTCTAACTTGCCACATACATAACTCAGACAACGACCAAAGATACCTTCCACTGTCTAGCATTAAATAATAAGAGAGAACAGCTCCATAATTAGAAGCACCCCAACACTATGGTACCATTTTACTATAACTCTAATAATCCCTAAAACTAGTGCATACATATATGGAGAGCTGGTGCTGGTAATACGACTGGCCGACTATGGAAGTCGTATGCAGAACCAGAAGGGATAAGTAATTGAATAAAGAGAGAAGTATGAAACAGAAGAAGTTCAGAGAGAGAGATAGTATTATAGAGGGTTATATGGGAGACAGGTTGCAAGGGACATGTAGGACCTAGCACACTCCGCCTAGCTCTGCAGGAGACACAAAGACAGGAGCCAGCACCACCGTCCCAGGACCGCGGCCGCCAATCACAGACGACTATGTCATGAAGAGCAAGCGTTCTATGACGTCGACAGGGCCGCCGGCCAATCACGGGCGTGGGAAACTCCTCCTAGTGCGGGAGGCAACCGTACATACACACACACAAACTACCACCACGCTGCCTACTCCGCTCTCTCTCTCCTTAACTTCACACAATGCATCTTATATTCTAGCAATGATATAAAATACTTCTAAGTGTCACAGACAAGAATAAAGATCACCACTGATCTGTCTGTGCCAACATGTACTCTATGAAAGAAAGAACATCATTCTACGATTATTGTAGCCCATATCACTGCCCTGGCGAGCGCTAGCGAGTCCCGAGCACATTCTGGCAAGCTGGCCAGCGTAACACCCCGCCCAAGATGTGGGACGTTTCAGCCACAGGCGAACCCCACATCTGACCAGACAGAATGCCCATCAACCCCGCATCACCTAGCCACTCTCCCAAGTTATGAAAACAAGGCACGATCACAAACATAAAACACTGCATAATAAAAACAAATCTGCACAACCCTTCCCCAAAATAATTGCATCATAATAATTATATCACGCTCAGCGAGCAAGCTTCACCAAGCCTAGCCTACTAAGACAACAGCTCAGAGTGTCTTAGATTCTTGCTGTGATATACTGCACTTATATACTATCAAAAGAAAGAGTTTTTATGTGAGGTTTTTATATATTTTAATAGTGTTTTTGGCGGCGTTACACTACAGTGGCAAGCCTAATTTTTCTCCACTCTCAACACACACTGACTGAACGGCGAGGGTTCTCCTGCAAACAATCCCTCCCGTGACAAACAATCAGCCAAAACATTATCAGTGCCCTTAGCATGCCACACATCCAACTTGTGTTCCGGCAGCACAACAACACCTGACACTGATAAACTGCCCAGTTCATCGCAAGACTGGCACTTCTCTTCGCTCATTCCGGCAACGGGGCCTGCCATTAACCTTTCACTAGTTCTACCTTCGTGATGAGCAAGGCAGACCCGAAGCGGTCTATGGTGTCGTCAACTCTGGGTAATGGATAGGCGTCTGTCAGGATAATGCTTCCACACTCTTGCAATCAACATACACACGGATCTTGCCACTTAATTCAGGTTGCAAAGTTACTGGCAACGACCACTCACGATATCCCTTATCCCTCAGACCCTTTTTCCACATGTCGTCTAGCTCTGCATTCACAACAGGCTGTCGAGCAGGATTTATACGGTAGGGAATTAACTTGAGCCTTGCACTGTCTCCAGCCTCCATGTCGGATTCTACCCCGTACATCAGGCCTGGAGAAGCAACAACCAGGTGGACGTACAACCACAGCCTAGTAAACAACTCCTCTTGTCGCTCAGGAACAAGAGGTTGCAACTTATCTCGAAGAACAACATGCCTAGTGCCCTCCCACAACCCAGCCGAGACCGCAGCTTCTAACCTGTAGTCTCCCTCCTTCTCCACCTTCGTCTCTAGGACAGCCAGGTCATGAGAGGGACATTCTGTACCACCTGTGCAGTCAATCCCATAGTTCATAATTGCTAAGGCTTCCCCGCCGATACCGTACATGCGCACCCCCGCATTCCTTGCAACTACATCTGCCTGAGAAGCATCACCGCCTTCAGCGACATGGCCAGATACAGTCGGTCTATGGTAGGTCTGTTTCATTTTACTAGAGCAGCATTGGGAGGCTATGCGACGGCCGGGCGCATCCACTCCACAGCCAACCTCACCAATCTGCTCAAAGTCGTCCTTTTGACAACCACCCTTGGCAGCCATGGGTCGACCCTGACCTGACAACCATGCCAAAGCCTCGTCGCCCACCTTGAACCACTGAAACAACGAGGCCGACGGTTTACTGACACTCAAGTGACCTGCCGGCGGAACCTCGTGCACCGCATGAGTTGTGAGGCCTGGTTGCTCAGCACAAACAGTGGGGTATGGACCGATCAGGTGCTGGAGCGCTGCACACTGCTGCTCAGGCAGGTGCTCTAGCGCTTCCACAGCCACCTGACTCGTATCCCCCGCCCACTGCTCCACCGAGACATAACAATCCCGACTCTCCTCCACCTGTGCCCCACTGCCCCCCTCTCCTTCTCCACCTTGGCCGCTGCAGACCAATGCAGGGACAGTAGGCGGCTCAGGTGGTTGCCTCACAAACTCCTCTAACAGGTTCACCTGACATGCTTCCCCGTCCTCGAGTTAAATAGCCCCGTTCCCACAACTCTCCTCCACCTGGGAACTACTCTGTCGCGGAGTGCCATCACGCCCTACCATGTCACCAGGGGGGACAGGTTCTGGGGCCACTCCGGAGCTCACCTTTGGGTCAAGTACCGAGTCACCAAGGAGTGTCGCTGGGTCCAAACTCTCAACCCGACCATCAGCCTCGACTTTCTCCTTCCGGCCCTTCCTCCGCTGGTCTAGAACTTGGGACTCCTGTGACACCTGAGCGGATTGAGATCTCTCGAGCCCCTCTTGCTCCTCCCCACTCGTGTCGGCCGCCCTCTCGGCAACGACTAAGGGTGGAACCTCGGAAGTGGGCACCGCAAAGTCATTACCGAGAAGGAGGTCGACGCCCTCAACTGGCAACTTCTCCACCACACCCACACCCAACTCCCGTGTCACACCATCCACCTCAAGCTCCATTCTGACCAGCGGGTAAGACCGCGTAGCATTGATGCCTTGAACCACCACAACCCGAGCCACGTTAACAGGCTTGCCAGTGAAATTCTTAACAAGTGTCTGGGAAGCGCCCGAATCACGCAACAACTCAAGCCTATGCTTCACACCTGCCCACCTCACAGTGCGTGCCCCCTATGACCACAAAAAGCATCACGGACGGGTGACGAGCCCTCCTGCTGCTTCTGCACCGACTGTGACTCCGCAACCGACGTATTACCCCAGGCAAACGCGGAAGACCTCAAAGACACACCAATGTTGCTCACTAGTGACACCACTGCTGTAGGCGGTTTGCTCGGACATGAGCGCACAATATGCCCCTTCTTATGACACTTGAAACATTCCACTTCACTCTTGGACTTCCTCTGAGGTGAGGAAGGGCCCTGGCCTTTCTTAAACGGGAAGGGTTTCGACTTGGGTTCATAATTGGCAACAGTACTCTTGAATGGATAATTGTTTGTGTCATTAATTCGGCGGGGTGGAGTGGTACGCCCCTTGTTACCTGCCTCAGCTCTCTGTGCATACCCGCACCCGCGAATCAATGACAACCTGAGGTCAGCCAGCTCAGCCACCTCTTGTAGAGTTTTCGGTCACTTTTCTTTAACACTTTACGAGCGGCCTAGGCAGTTTATTTATATGTACCGCCCAGCGGGGTGTTTTTACCCAAAATAGGGCTGTTTACGTGATCATTTTCATGCCTAAATAAGACCCAGAGCGTAAAACAAGTATCTATCCCTGAAAGGGCATAAACAGAGCTTTCCAATGACACCATAACGATCCTTTTATGATGGCTAGTTTTCTTGCAACAACCGTGTAACGCGAGTGCAAAAAGCATGTAATTCGGCACTTTCCCCATACAATTCCGTATATAGCGAGTGAGAGAGGGAGGGAGGAGGTGGGATTCGTGTCAGTAGGTTCGCCGCGGTGGTCTGGAGCAGTCATACGCTCGCTACTCTCCTGCCACCACTTGTCTCTCTCTCTCAGCAACATTACGTGCTTAAATTGCCACACGACCTATGTCGAGCGCCGCCAGATAGTCCAGATTTATTATACTCGACTTATGTTGCACCCCGACAGTTATGGGTTAAGGTTAAGAGTCAAGTCACTGCCAGTACATTTAAAAAATTGTTCGAGCAACACTAGTTGTTTTACTGAATCAAAAGTAGTTGCCTTCTCCGACCTAAACCAATTTTCTAATGCATCTGACAGCTCTCTAGCGTGTTCCTGGAAAGTACTCTCCTTTCTTTTTGGAACCGCCCTAAACTTCAGCCTATAGGTCTCTGGCTGTAGCTCATACGCCCTCAGGACAGCCTCTTTCAACAACTCGTAATTCACACAGGAATCTAGGGGCAAAGCATCGTACGCCTTGAGTGCTTTCACCGTCAATCGTGAAGAAACGAGGGCTGCCCACTTCTCCTCGGGCCATTGGTGCTCCTGGCACTTTTTCTCGAACCGGAGAACAAATTCTGTAACTCCCAACTCATGAAACACTGGAACCAACTTAAGTAGATGCGACAGGGACTGGTCCTGGGCTCGACCCCCCTGGACGACCCAGTTCCTCGTCACCTCTACACGAGTTTTCTCTAGGTCAATATTGGCACAATACCTTGCAGACTCAGCCTGATACCTATACTTGAGCTCAGACTCATGCTTTCGTTGCTCGAGCTCATGCTCAGCCTGTCGCTCATGCTGCTTAAGTTTGGTGAGCTCGAGCTGAAACAACATCTCGGCAGACAAACCTTGAGGTGGTGCTACTATCGGGGACCCACCCCGTGAATCACCTAGAGGCATACCCAACCGCCAGCGGGCATCGGCCTGCGGGAACGCACTCGGCTCCGGAACCCGAGGGGGCGCCACGGTAGGAGTCGAGTGGAATGGGGGCTGGGCCGAAGGTGCTCCAGCTCCCGCTCCACCCGAAACCCTATGCACCCCACCCAGCACACAGGCAGCCAGCTTACTTCTCGACATACCGCTAGTACCGGAAAACCCTAAGACCGTGGCCACACACTGCAGTCCGTACCGGTCTAGCCCCGACACCCGGTCCGCCGACATAGGCTGAGGTCCTCCTCACTGTTCGCCACCCGAACGCCGCTTAACAACTCCACATTCTCCACCTCCTCGCCTGCCTCTCGCACTGTGCCCTCACTATGCTCAGACCCGTCCAGTGACATGATGGAGTCAACAAAAAAATCTCAAGTCCAGACAAAAAAAGCCAAACTCTTGCGTAGCTTTATTCACCAAAAAATATTCGAAGATGTTCTTGAGTGCAATACTAGGTCACCAATAACTCCAACAAGTTCATGTATCCTCAAAACAATGTCTACTGCCAACAATGCGAGAAATAAATTCAACCCCCAAATGGCAATAAGATTTCTCCAAAAAAAAATGCAATATTCAGTTCACTATATTCTGGTCTAAGGTCGCCATTTGATACGACCGGCACTACGAAATAAACAAGGGCACTCAATATTGGACTAGATGATAGGCTATATCTGCAACAATGGTACGCTAATTCCAAACCCTCGAACTATTACGCCGGTGAACAAAACACTTAAAATCCTCCAGAGTTAATCTACTGGATAACGGGGTATCAATTAACTGGGTTTTAGTGCACTTCTACAAAGGCTTACCGGTGACGGCAAAGCCTACTCACAACAGGAGTACTTTACGTTAATAAAATGCTCTCAAGTAAAAACAATGCTTAAATAAACTATAACAAGATTTAATAAATTAGTATATGCTTACGTTAACTTTAGTGTGAGTCTGTACTCAACACTAAACTCTTCAATGCTCTATGAAAACACTGGAAGTCTAGTCCTACAGCAAACAGATACGGAATCTTCTGAAAACATCTGATGCTCTAAGATGCTCGTCAATATAGAACAGAAATAATGCAGGGGCAGGACACCAATGCGTGTATCTTAAATACACCAACAAGTAGGATACATATATATTAAACAAGGGAGTGCGACAACTCTGTGACAGCACTAATAATAGCCACTCAAAACTGTATTTCCTTAGCCAAAGTAACAGCCATACTGGGTTGTGCACTATGCATCAACCTAGGCTAAAATAATACGTGAATAATTCCTAAAGCATACACAATTAAAGTTAATAAACACAATGCTGTCTTTCTCACTAATAAAGTCTAGCAGTGGCATAAAAGGTACTAAAAAGCTAGGCAGAGCGCAAGCATGCTCGTAGCCTACTGCCTCCCCTTGAACAGATTTCCCTTATGTTACGTTAAGTGACTTGGAGGCTCTCTTGGTAAGTCCAGATCTCTAGTATCTGGTCTAGCCCTGGCGCTCCACAAAGGTCAACAAAATGAGGTAGCAATCATACAGGTGAGAGTAGGCAAAAGCCCTTCACTTGTATACTGCTACACTCGCAAAGGAAAATATGCACAAGGGTTACAGGCTAGCTAGCTTCGTCGATGTTGTACAGGCTCTAACTTGCCACATACATAACTCAGACAACGACCAAAGATACCTTCCACTGTCTAGCATTAAATAATAAGAGAGAACAGCTCCATAATTAGAAGCACCCCAACACTATGGTACCATTTTACTATAACTCTAATAATCCCTAAAACTAGTGCATACATATATGGAGAGCTGGTGCTGGTAATACGAATGGCCGACTATGGAAGTCGTATGCAGAACCAGAAGGGATAAGTAATTGAATAAAGAGAGAAGTATGAAACCGAAGAAGTTCAGAGAGAGAGATTGTAGTATAGAGGGTTATATGGGAGACAGGTTGCAAGGGACATGTAGGACCTAGCACACTCCGCCTAGCTCTGCAGGAGACACAAGGACAGGAGCCCGCACCACCGTCCCAGGACCGCGGCCGCCAATCACAGATGACTACGTCATGAAGAGCAAGCGTTCTATGACGTCGACAGGGCCGCCGGCCAATCACGGGCATGGGAAACTCCTCCTAGTGCGGGAGGCAACCGTACATACACACGCACAAACTACCACTACGCTGCCTACCCCGCTCTCTCTCTCTCCTTAACTTCACACAATGCATCTTATATTCTAGCAATGATATAAAATACTTCTAAGTGTCACAGACAAGAATAAAGATCACCTCTGATCTGTCTGTGACAACATGTACTCTATGAAAGAAAGAACATCGTTCTACGATTATTGTAGCCCAAATCACTGCCCTGGCGAGCGCTAGCGAGTCCCGAGCACATTCTGGCAAGCTGGCCAGCGTAACAATATATATATATATATATATATATATATAGAGAGAGAGAGAGAGAGAGAGAGAGAGAGAACATTTCTGCTACGGAGCTTCCTCTTAGGAATCGAAGTCTCACAAGGAAAAAGAGAACCAGTGTAGTAGCGAACATCTTTATTATCTTTATTGGGTACCAGACGTTTTGGAGAAATCAGTCTCCATCTTCAGTGGATCTAAAATAGATGAAATGTTTACATTATAAACAGAACAAATAATTAGCTATGGATATGAAATATAAAACAGAAAGGAGCAGATTAATATGAACTGTTAAGCCCTAAAAAAATAATCTAAAAACGATATATTAAGAGAACGGCGTTAATCCAAAC
The DNA here is from genome assembly GCA_032716605.1 of Paralithodes platypus. NCBI lineage: Eukaryota > Metazoa > Arthropoda > Malacostraca > Decapoda > Lithodidae > Paralithodes > Paralithodes platypus. The sequence goes on from CM064541.1 coordinate 12,934,392, forward strand.
TTTAAAAATAGAGAGATTATACAATAAAGTATGAAAAGAGACTGGAAGGATATTTAGTGAGTGAAAAGCGGTGTCGCAGTGGCCGAGTTGTTCAGGATAGGCTTTAATTTATTTATATATTTATATAGATAGATTATGAGGTGATTAGGTCATAGCGTGATTGGCATGTGGTTAGTATCTGGAAGTCTGTGGAAGAGAAGGGGTGATCAAATTGGTGAAAGTGATCGCAGATAGCAGAAGAGGAAGGCTTCGAAATCAACCTGCCTGTCCGAATGTATTTACCTTGGTGCTCCAGGATACGGTACGTGAAGCAACCAACGTGAGGTGGAACTCACGTATGTAGCATTGCAGCTAGAACAGGTGAACTGGTAAACCACATTGGCATACAGGTTCGTAGGAAGAGAAGAAATAGTTTTGAGGAAATTTAATATAGTGTTATTATTAGTAAATACTAATTTGAAATTGATTTGTGGGTAGCAGTTGCGAAGAGTTTTGTGGAGCGATTTCCTAATTTCATAGCTAAGTGGCCCTAAATATGGGAGTTTAAAATATCTAGTGTCCTTTTGTACGGTTTGAACTGGGGTGGGTTGGCAGAGCTTAGAATTAATAAATTTTTTAAGATATTTGTTAAACATATGGGTGGGGTATTTATTTTTAATAAGTTAAGAAGGAAACCAATTTCAGAGTGAAACGAAAGCCAAGATGAACAGGAATTGTATGTTCTGTTAAGAAGAGTCATGATAGTGTTGGTTATATATTTAAGAGGTATGAAACTTAAGAAATTTGTACCTAGATCGGTAAAAGGGCTTAAGATAGACACTAGTGGATAGGTAAGTAGGGTGTTTGGTGATGAGAGTATCAAGAATCTATTTTTTATTAATTTCACCACAACACCGAACACCTCCAATGAAATTAATGAAAGCACATATGTGATCGACCAGGATTCGAACCCGGGTTATCACACACAGATTTTTAGACATCTTAACCATTACACCACCAAGACGGTTAATGGTTTATGCACACGCCTACGACTTATTATCCATTCTCGAATACTGGATATTAATTTAATCATGTTCATATTCCCACCGCACTATGGTAGCCTAATGTTTAAGTGAGAGGAAAGAATATTCATGGGGCACAAATCATTTAGAATGGCCTCGCTACGAAGTATCTCTGAACCTACTAATAATCTATTTTGTATTAATTTCACCACAACACCAAACACCTCCAATGAAATTAATGAAAGCATATAATTATGTGATCCACCAGGATGCTGTATGTGTGAATCTGGCACTGGGATGTTGTGAGTTTAGGTATAACATGAACTGTTCGATGTGAGTGGGGTGCTTAAAAATCAAGGTGTCGTCCATGTGCCTACGGTAGAATATGGGTTTAAAAACTGGAGGACAATCATTCAACCAAATCTGCTCGTGGTGGCAAAGGAAGGCATTTGCGTATGAGGGACCCAAGGGTGACCCCATCGCCACACCCTCGGTTTGCCTGAACAACTTGTCATTGTATGAGAAGAGTGATTGGTGGGCAGCGATTTCCAATAGGGTATGGAATTATTGCTTATTAAGGCCAAATGAAGATAGGGTAGAGCTGGAAATGTTATTATTGATAAGATTAGTTGTGTCATGTAATGGCACATTTGTGAATAAAGATTCTATATCAAAGCTAGCAAGAGTGACTGATACGTGATATCTTTGACAAAATGGATAAAAACACCATCTGAGGAAGAGCACTTTATCGACAACGTTTCGCAGATAGCTTCATCAAGTCACTAACAAATACTGGTACCTTGTTAGTGACCTTATGAAGCTATCTGCGAAACGTTGTCAATAAAGTGCTCTTCCTCAGATGGTGTTTTTTATCCATTCGCTCTACTTTTCAAGTACCGCTAACATCTTTGACAACGTCTGCGGAATTGGAAACCGTGAAGTGCTTGTTGGTGAGTGGGGACCAAAAATGTTGCTGTATTGTGATTAATAGACCCTGTAGCAGGAATGATAGGGCGTAACGGACTGTTAGGCTTATGAACAGAGGTTACCTGGTTTAGAGCCTGAAGCGTACAACATATAATTGATATAAATACCGGTATATATATGCTGTATATATATATATATATATAT